>OZ020286.1:1814804-1902304 GCA_963971205.1 Aethes cnicana
AAAGGACACTTGAAACGGATGTGCGCGAAACGTGTGAGTCGTCAGTATTACGTCGAATGCGGCGCGGATGATGACGAAGATGTAGATGGTAAGCGTATCTGTTGTAATATTCGTACTTTGCAGGGCGAGCCCATGAAGGAATCTGTGTTGGTAAACGAAAATACACCAAATTTCGAGATAGACACGGGTTCTTCGGTGATTATTATACCTGAAAGCAGTTACAGAGAATTCTTTTCTCACTACAAATTAAAACCGAGTTCATTGAGCTTGCAAGGCTATGGTGGTGGTCGCATTGAGACACTCGGCACATTAAAGTTGCCATTTTCTTATAGAAATGTTACACATGACATAACTGTTCACATAGTACGCGGCCAGGGGCCGTTGCTTTTAGGCAGAGATTTCATTTCTAAATTTAAGCTCAGCCTATGTTCGGTTAATTTTTGCAAATCTGACTTAACAGACATAACCTCAAAATATTCTGAACTCTTTTCAAATAAACTAGGCTGCTGTAAAAATATAACGGTCGATTTGGTATTGAAAAACGATAAAACACCAATTTTTTGCAGAGCTCGGCCTTTGCCCTTCGCCTTACGCCAGCAACTTGAGCAAGAAATCAATAGGCTAGTTGCTTTGGGAATTTTAGAGCCCGTCCAGTACTCAGATTATGCTAGTCCGATTGTCCCAGTCCTTAAGCAAGATAAGTCATTAAGATTGTGTGCCGACTATTCCGTATCCATATTTGGGATAAGGGAAATCCTATTTTCCTATTTAAAACTTCGAATGAGGCCCCAGTGAAGAAAAACATCCAAGCAACAACTCTTCTGCGAAGCAATCCAAAGAATATGCCTGCGTTGCGTATGTCAAGATCATAATTGGCACTGGGTTCGCTTGGAACGTATATTCTGTTCCTAGTAGCGAGACGTATAGACTTATCCAGTCGCAGATATTCACATACTTGCAGACATCGCAGACAATTTCAACTGAGTCCTATTTTAAAAGCGTTTATTTTTTACTCGTAACTTTACTGGCTTTACTTTCTGCTAACTTTGAAAAAGGTTTAAAAGAACAATTACGCCGTTTCCAGCGGAACTCTGGAAACTAACGTGTGACGGTTAAAATGCAAATGGTTGTAGCGACCGGCGAGTATCTCCGCAAAATGGCCGCCACGGAACTAAAGCACGACTGTGAGCGCCAGCTTTGGCTTAGCCAGCAAAATGTCGGAAAACTCCACCTCTATTTGGAAAGAATCATATATGTAGGTATACCTAGTGGTTTGAACGTCGCTGTAAATTGGAGATTATCGCGTGGCATTTCTTTTCTTCATGAATTTCCGTTTACTCTACAATTTTCACTTTAGCTTGTCATAGCAAATATACCCTAAGTACATCACGTGGCGAAATGCCACCATGTCCGTCCGACTACAGGACCAGACCACGAAGCCTATTCCACTGCAGCGGGGAGTCAGACAAGGAGATGTGATCTCTCCGAAGCTGTTCACCGCTGCATTGGAGGATGCTTTCAAGGTGCTGGACTGGAAAGGTCGAGGCATCAATGTTAATGGCGAGTACATCTCTCACCTTCGATTTGCCGACGATATTGTAGTCATGGCTGAGACCATGGAGGACCTCAGTATTATGCTCGCTGACCTCAGCAGAGTTTCCGATCGAGTTGGTCTTAAAATGAACATGGACAAGACGAAAATTATGTCTAATGTCCATGTTGTGCCAACTCCCGTAATAATCGGAGGCTCTGCGCTCGAAGTTGTTGACCATTATGTATACCTGGGACAAACAGTCCAGTTAGGTAGGTCCAACTTCGAGAAAGAGGTCAATCGTCGAATCCGACTCGGCTGGGCAGCGTTCGGGAAGCTTCGCAGTGTCTTTTCGTCCAAATTACCGCAGTGTCTCAAGTCGAAAGTCTTCGACCAGTGTGTGTTGCCAGTGATGACTTATGGTTCCGAGACGTGGGCGCTTACGATGGGCCTCATAAGAAGGCTCAAAGTCACTCAGAGGGCAATGGAGAGGGCTATGCTCGAGGTTTCTCTGCGTGATAGAATCAGAAATGAGGATATCCGCAGTAGAACTAGGGTCACCGACATAGCCCGAAGAATTGCGAGCCTTAAGTGGCAGTGGGCGGGGCACATTGCTCGCAGGACTGATGGCCGATGGGGCCGGAAAGTTCTCGAGTGGCGCCCGCGAACCGGGAGACGAGCTGTCGGTAGGCCTCCAACAAGATGGAGCGACGACCTCGTGAAGGTTGCGGGAAACCGGTGGAAGCAAGTAGCACAGGACCGGTCTGAGTGGCGAGCCTTGGGGGAGGCCTATGTCCAGCAGTGGACGTCTTTCGGCTGAAATGATGATGATGATGATGATGATGACATCACGTGGCCCTACCACCCCCAGCCCCATCACCCCTGGTCACGTTAGCCTGTTACCATTTCTTGGCACGGGCCTCTCATAGCGACTTACACGGATTTCATAGGTAGAGCCGCACACACAGGCCCATTGCGACTATAGAGAAAATGACGTTTTTGTATAGAATAACAGCTAGGCGCCATATTTAACGGACGTTAACATTATCGATGCAACCTACAGGCTAGGGTAGGTTTACTCAAACCGTCCGTTAACTATGCAGAGCTCGTTAAATATTTTTCACCTCACTGGCTCGAAAGTGGTCGTTTTGCAGCTTGATATCCGAGCGCAAAAGTTGTTTTTATCCGCTAGCGTGGAAAGTGTTTTTGAAATTCGAACGACGCATGACGCCACTGTCACAATAAAAAAACAACGATACGTTCTGAAACGCAATTCGTCGTGAAAGTTTTATTAAAATAAAGGTTCAATTTACTTAATATCATCATTAATAAAATTATATTAATAATACACCGTTTCAGATGTATTTCATTATTTCACTATGTTTTACCACAAAAATACTTAAATATGTGTATATTTTAAATGTATTCAATGAATAGTTGAATCTTGAAGTACGAGTAGGAGTGATTTGGAACGCAACCTCCGGAAAAAAAAAACATTAAAAAATAAAAAATAAAAAAAAGTTTTAGATTGCTGGTTTTGTAATTTAGAATACCTATACGAAGTAATAAAGAAAATATGAGCGATTCTAGCGATGAAGATACGAATTTAACTCCTCCAGAGTTAGCACAAACTGAACGTGACGCCGAACTAAGTCTTCTTCCCGAAAAATCGCGCGTGAGGTGAAAAATTTTGTGTTGCGCTCAGCAGCAAAGTCGTTTGCTGTCTCGTGCCTTGAAACCCTCGTTACACTCAGGATTATATATTTGAACCACTCGCTTCGCTCGTGGTTCAACCCTAGAATCCTTCGTTCACTCGGGTCTCAATCACGCACTCACAGCAAACAACAACTTTGCAGCCTTGCATAACAAATAACTATTACTATGGCATGAAATGACGCTTCTGTCTCTATGGAATGACAGCTCGGCGGCCATGTTTAACGACCACGAGACCGTCTTCTGTGCTTGAATCAATCCAGGCTTAGCGTTCACTGGTAAGTAGTACTTTTTAGTAGTTAAGTTATGTCGAGACAGTGACTTCTAGATGGTTGTAGATCTTCGTACCGTAATGGAGAGGTAGCGTCGACAGCGGCGTGTTCCGGTTTCGGATTTACGATTCTTCCGAATGCTTGAAAAATAACAAACTTTAGATTTGTATGTCTTTATCTGTGTCCTATTCCACATTAATATTATACATGTAGGACATTTCTCTGCATGCCAGAATCATAGTAAAACCAGGGTCACTTATAGCCCAAATAGTTTAGAAACCAAGTAACCACCGTATATGAAAGATCACTCACTCAGCAGGGATTAGAGAGGGCTATGCTGGGGGTTTCCCTACATGATGAAATTCTAAATGATCATATTCACTGTAGAACTATAGGGTAGAAAAATTGCTAAGTTTAACTATCTGACCTTGGGCACGTTTCTTGTTGGACTGCTGACCAATGAGGCCAGAAATTTCTCGAATGGAGTCCGCGTATCGTCAGTAGGTGGACAAGAAGGAACGACGACCTGATGCGAGTTGCGGGAATTTGGTGCAAGATGACGATGATAAACCTTGGCTTATGTTCCTCACTGGACGTCGTTCGCGGAAATTTCAATTTCGTAAAGAAAAAAAAAATACACTCAATCGACATACAAACTAAGTAGTGTAAAACTTATATTTTTTGCAGAACCTTTCAATTATGAGGTAAAAAACTAAACGAAGTCGTTGGTGTACAGTTGTACACTTATAAACGGAAACGTGAACCCGATCCGGGTATTTCCAGTTTCAAACATGTGCTTTAAGTTTAGTGTCAAGAATTCAATGACCGTCCGCGATCAGGCAAACACCGCACAAATTAGCTCTCCGAGTCAAATTACTCGCCATTAGCGAGCTAACTAGTCAAACTACCAGCCTTTCTCATTGAGAGCATCAGCCTGACATCCGCTTTGACTACCTTTGAAGGCTTTATTTGGCAACCTGAGTGAACGTTACTAAACTTTCGAAGACCATATTGCTGCATGAATCCTTTGAAATTGATTGGGAATTGAAAACAATAAAACTAAAAACTTACATTTTATTTTGAATCATCGAATGATATGGATAGTTCTACCTGTTTTATAAAATACTTAGTTTGTTTGGAACTATTTTAAACCGAGTTAAAAAACCAAAAGGAGGAGGTTCTCAATTCGGATTATTTCGGATGTAAGTAGGTACTTTGTGTTTGTTTTGTTACCTCATGTCTCGGTCGTTTATGGACTGATTTCGAAAATAATTTTTAATCGAATCGTCCAACTGTGTGACTCTGATGATGTGATCCATAAGATAATGAGACAACTCCACAAAATACAAAAATAATTTACGCCGAATAAATTTCATAAGTTCAATAGTAATTTACATCTCTGCAATATCTCCGACTGCAATATGACAAAATCAAAAGAACTCCAAAAAGAACGAGAGTTCGGCCAGATAAAAAACGTACCTAAATGATTGTCTATGGTAATGAACTTGGCAACATTGAACCATCTTTCTTTGTGGCCGTTGTTTTGTGACCGTTGCTTCTTAATTTCGTTCAGGCCGTAAAATCGCAGTTTCATAAAGGCGAACCCTTTGTTCGCGGAATAAAGAACAATCTAGTGAACGCGGCCGGCCAGATAATATTTTTTCATAAGCGTCGAGCTGTACATTCATTATGGGCTAGTTCACTTTAAAGGAAGCCGTTGGGTGCTTTTAGGATTGGAGCAAATAGCGCAAAGGTCAAGGGCAAAGAGAAGCGATTGTCTATGGAATTTTATAGAGCGACGAGGAGGGGCAGTAAAATTTCTACTCTACTACTCTACTTAGTTTTCACTTCTAGATATCATTCAACAGCCAAAAAAGCGCTATGCAGACGTATCCAGAGTATAAAAATAAAGAAAAGACAGGATTTATAATTATTATGTAAAATTACAATACCTTTGTTTATTCTCCAGGCGTGAAATGACTTGTAGTCTCCGAGCTTGTTGACATAGCTCGAAAACCGTCCTAAATCAACACCGCAGCAATAATACATACTAACATTACATGTAGGTATAGTTACGGCAACTGTTTGAGGATGTACGTTATAAGCATATTATTACCGCACCCTTATGATGTGTAACAAAAACTGGGTGTAAACAGATTTATGAAGTAAACCGGGGGTAAAATGTTTCACCTATTTACAATGAAAATTATAATAGGGATTAATAAGTAGGGGTTTTATAACCGAAGTGGAGCGAAAACTCGATATGTCATCCCTTTTTACCGTAAACTGGCACTCCTGGCAGTAGGGAAGCCAGGGTGATGGCTAGTTAAGAGGCCACAGTTGTGAAATTGCTAATGTTTCGCCATCTAGATCTCACCATCGGTGGCATCGACGAGGCTGTTATTCATATACCTACATGAAACTTAAATATATTAAAACACAATTAGAAACATTTGCCTCGACACTTTTATTTTTCAAAGATAGGTCTATTTTTACAAATATTTACTTAGTACGTGGAATTCTAAAGGTCTATACCGACAAATTTTTGCTTTCTAGATAGTAAATAACGTGTTTTTGATTTCCTCCACAATTTTTTTTATTAGTTTCGTACTTTCATTGTAAATAACAATGAATGCTTACGCCGGTAGTTTGCAGGTTATGTGTCCACTATCACTGTCGCATCTTTTACGCGTGAATGTAGATAGCGCTATCCCTTTTTCGCCGGCTCGCAACTGTGGCCTCTAAAGTTACATATTCATTCAGAGTCGGCCGAGGAGCAATCATTCGGGAAGCATCGCAGTATTACCTACAGTGACTTTTCGTCCGAATTTCCTCAGTATCGCACGTCAACTTTCACATCCATCCGCATATGCGATTATCATACATACATAGTATGCGGATGCGGATTATGCGGATATGGATTTTAGAGCGGAACTCCGCTACCCTGCTTCACAGCACGCTCCACTACTCAAGTTGAGAACTCGGCCGAACTTAGCCGATTTCCGCTGTGAATTGGGATCTGAACCGTTTCTCAGTTACGTCATTATGTTTTCGACTATTGAGAGCTCGAGCCGGCTTTTGGATACAAACTGTATCTAAGTCTTGAGGCATAGGACTTCAAAGTTCACGAGTCTCGATCAACGCAAAGACAGGGAGTTCGGTCGAATGAAATAGGATTCAGGGAAAAATTGGATATGAGTACGCTCGTAGTCTAAATCCATATGAAAACAAAATAAGAATTACTTACAGTGCACAGTTCTGGTATCCTTTATCCAATAGTTTACCTTCAAAAATGTTTTTCATGAATCAAGGTTTTATCCAGGAATATTTATAAGAGGCTGATGATAGCAAATTAAAAAGTGGAAAAGGCATGCTACGAGTAATCGGATATTGAAAGTTTGCAGCAAAAAAATGTAACAGCCATTTTGCGATAAAAAGTATCTCTATTCGGTTCGGACTCCGGGCATTGATTTAGAGTCCGTTTCCGGACGGGTATCGTTGTGTTCAGAATTCAGTTTTTAGGGTTTCGTGACCTATCGCCTCTCATGGACTCGCTCGCGCCTCTGAATTTCTCGCATGTGGGACAATTGAATTTTCCACTGTGATTTCTGGCAGGGGAAAAATATGCGGATTTCTTCAGTCATATCATAGAAGAAGTAAGGTAAACTTAGAATGACAACCTTCAAACAAATCAGCGTAAGCCCGAATTAAGTGCTAAATGCGTTAATAGATGTCGCTGCCTAGGTAGACTGCATACAAATTTGAACTCCATGAGCAACATCTTGATGGCGCTGTGCAGGCGAAGTATGAAAATTTGAAGTTCTCTAGTTATTTCCGATGTACGCCGTAGTGTAAGGAGATTGACAGTCCTATATAATTACATTTTATCTGGTAATATATAACACGTCACCATAATCTGTGTCTTTTTGGGTTATTCGCCACATCAGGATGTAGAAGTGATGTAAGTGATGTACTTACTTTACGGAACTATTTCAAATCTTTTCGTGTGTAAAAAAAATATACATTGAAAAAACAACCAAGTACAAAAACTGATAAAGAAACTGGCCGGCCGGTCATTTTAATTTGATATTCCAATTTTCACTTCGATAGTTTTTTAAGAATAAGAAATCATTTATTTGTCACACAAGAAAAAGAAATACAAAAAAAGAACAGAGGTACATAGTTTAAAGTAAAATAGAGAGTTTTAGAGTAAAATAGGTCACTATTCCGTTGTAGGTATTCTAAAACAAATCAGAGGTCATTACAGCCACAAGCAGAATAACTGTGCAATTAAGCAATAAATTAACAAGCATTTTGCTTAGTTATTAAAATAGTGATTACTTACTGAGAAAACAAAATACACCAGTGAGAGTGGCATGAATTGAAACACTTTTCCAAAACCTAAGCAACTTCGAGACTTTGTTTCTAAATCCCTTTAAATATTCTTCCACAGTTCTGCTAATGAAAAGACTTCGAAGTAAAGTCTTCTAAGAACGTCTGATTGCGTACTATTAATTAACTTAATTACTATTCGCGGTGTTGGCGAGTAGCGCTTATTGCTAAGGGAACTTTCTGCAAGTTTCAAGTGTGGCGTAAATTCTGGCGCTACATCGGGTTTAGGAGGCGTCGGTTTAAAATACAGCTTGAGATACACGTACAAGTCCCCTGTGCCATGAACGAATATTAATGGACAAGAATACGCAAAGCTCGACTTAGATGGCGCTGCAAACGCTTGACCCAAACCAAAACCCAAACACTGCAGCTGTCAAATTTTTACGGTTTTTTTTTGTTGTAAATTTTAATTAGATTTGATTAAAATTGTTATTTATTGACCACAATTTTAATTTTGGTTCAGTTATTTGTGATGAAAATGAAGACTATAAATACTACCCACTACAGCCTATTTGCGTCCCACTGCTGGGCACAGTTCTCCTCTCATCACGAGAGGGTTTGGGCTATAGTCCCCACGGTTCCCCTTATTTACGCATATTTTTTTTTGGCAGAATTCGTTTTTGCATAATAAGTATAGGCATAATAGTGTTTACGCCGAAACTAAACTCGCATAACGATTTTTCGTCGAATTCTATTACGCATAATCTATTTACGCCGAATGGTTTTCACGCATAATTTTCGAATTTCGAATATTGTTTAGGCAGAAAATTACTTTCGCCGAAATTCGTTACGCCGAAAACTAATTTCGCATACCTTTATTCTCGTCGATTTAATTAAATGAGTATCCTGTATAACATCAATCATGATATTGGGGGAAGGGGATTTTTACTAACTGATAATTTCGTTTACTTATATAAAAAATAACCTAACCTAACCTATGCGAGTCGGCTTTGCTCCAAACTTTGGGTGTTACCGCGCACACCGTCCCTACATAATTTGTTATTTCGGACATAAATTCGGACAATATTTCGGCCTATCCAAATTTTGGTAAATTACTAGTATGCCAAACAATATTATGCATAATAAAATTCGGCCAAGTCAACATTATGCCAACACAATATTCGGGTAAACACCCATTCGCCCAATAAAGAATTATGCTTAATAAAAATTCGGCAAGGTCAAGATTCGGCGTAGATAAATTATGCGAAGCCTGTTATGCGTAAACAGTTTCGGACAAAAATAATTATGCCAAATAGAGGGCACCCAGTCCCCACGCGGGCCCAGTGCGGATTGGGGACTTCACACACATCTTTGAATTACTTCGCAGATGCATGCAGGTTTCCTCACGATGTTTTTCTTCACCGAAAAGCTCAGTGGTAAATTCAAATTGAATTTCGCACGTAAGTAAACTTAGAGGTGCGAGCCGGTATCGAACCCCCGAAAATGAAGACATCCCAATGCAATTATACCTGCCCCAGATACATACCAAGTCTTTCGGAAATACGTGTCTAGTCTAGTGGCCAAATTATGCAGATTTCTTGTCTATTACACCCGCTGTGTAGTGTCGCTAGACAGCTTTTAAATGAATGAGTTTGACAGTTTTCTGTTTGATCCACTTTTTGAGGTGCAACCCTAGTTTTTGCAATCAAAAATAATATATTCAGCAGACATATTATAAACTTAAGATTGTCAAGTCTTTGAAATGCAGTTAGGAATAGGAAATCATATCTTACTAATCTACTATATAAAAATAAGTCGGGTTTTCCTCCCTGACGCTATAACTCCAGAACGCACGAACCGATTTCCACGGTTTTGCATTCGTTGGAAAGGTCTCGGGCTCCGTGAGGTTTAAGGCGGTACGAAGTCCGCGGGGTCAGCTAGTCTAATATATAAAAATAAGTCGGGTTTTCCTTCCTGACGCTATAACTCCAGAACGCACGAACCGATTTCCACGGTTTTGCATTCGTTGGAAAGGTCTCGGGCTCCGTGAGGTTTATAAAAAAAAACTAAGGCGGTACGAAGTCCGCGGGGTCAGCTAGTATTATATACAAATGCAACATTCGGATAAATCTTTGTTACTCATAACATCAGAACTAAGATAGATAGAAAACTTCAAAGACGTCATGACAGGAAACCGGTGAAAATTCTACTAACGATGCAATTTTAGGAAAACACCTCTGTGACGTTATTTCGGATTCTGCTGTTGCACATACGACGTGTGAGTGCAGATTGCAAGCGTCGTGTATATTTTATAATACGGAAACATAGAACTGAGAGCTTCTGGACGCTGTTCGAAAGATTCTCCAGGGGGCGACACACGGCAGCTGAGAATAATTCTAAATTTAAAATGGGGAAGTAAAGTCAAAGCATGTTTCGCTGTGCAGTGCAGAGAAATGATAGCTTTCCAACAGCGACGGATGAAATAAATACAATCGTAAACTCACGCCTGTTTGCCGGTGGGGTAGGCCGAGACCATAGAACGCCACCTGCTTCTATCCAAGCATATCTCCTTCTCGCTTCGTCCACATTTCACCCCTCTCTTCGTGCAAGCTCGTCGGGGTTCGATTCCGGCTCGCACCTCTGTGTTTACTTAATTCAATTTGAATTTACCACTGAGCTTTTCGGTGAAGGAAAACATCGTGAGGAAACCTGCACGCATCTGCGAAGTAATTCATAGATGTGTGTAAAGTCCCCAATCCACGTGGGGACTATATCCCAAACCCTCTCGTAATGAGAGGAGGCCTGTGCCCAGCAGTGGGACGCAAATAGCTGTAGTAGTAGCTATTTGCCCGCGAAGGCCTGCATGGAATTCGGTTATTGCGTTCCCGCAAGTAGATTTCCGGGATGAAAAGTAGTCCTTTTCCGACAGTCCAATGATTTATTTGATTGTCCAGCGGTTTAAGCGTGAAGACGTAACAGACAGACATACAGACTGGGGACATGGCTACTTTCGCAAATATAATATTAGTATGGATTAATTTCATAATTTAATAGAAAACAATAACCTAGTTAAGTATCATAAACATGGAGACGTGTCGTAAAATAAAGCTTTGTAAATGTAAGTAGTTTAGGAGAGGAAGACACTCAAGTAAACATACTTACAGTTTATTGGCCGTCGTCTCCGAACATAAACAAGATACGCTTCGAGGGTTTAATTTAAAATGGGTTTACCCACTTTCCATTAAATCTATCGCTTTTTTACTACATATTACTGAAGTATCCTTTTTGTTAGAGGTTTAAAGGTGATAGAAATGTCGTAAAAGTCGAAATTATCAGAACACCCACGAGTCAGCACCCTCAGCCTTTGTGGAAGACGCTTTTGATCGAAATAACAAAGAACCGCTTAGTTGCTATAGAAAATAATATGCAATACGTATAGGTGGTGAAGGTCGCGGGAAGTCGGTGGATGCGAGCGGCACAGTACCGGTCGGAGTGGCGAGCCTTGGAGTAGGCCTATGTTCAACACTGGACGTCTATCAGTTGATATGACACTTAAGAAAAATATACTACAAAAACTGTACAAACTATATAAAAAGCGACGTAGACCGTAAGAGAAATCTCATTTACAACCCACTATTATTAAATCCGTTACGGCATTACGTTTGGCCATTTGTTTGCGATGCGGATTACGACTGTCAAAGGACGAGGCGCGTGAAGTGTAGTTTTTCTATACGAAATTGAACCTTATCGACACGTTCTACGTATACTATAGTGCAAGTGCAACATCGTGATTTTATAGGAGAGCTGTGCAAAGGTTCTTTAACACAACTTTTTTATTTCTGATGATAATTTCACAAAATTTTGTAGTAATAATAAGGGATATATTTTACTTTAGTTTACATTAACGGAATTTCGAAATTATTTGTAGCTTCAAAGAAAATGGCAGATACACTGGTATACGCGTCTTTGACTGCCAGATACACCAAACTCGCATCGCCCCTTCGCAATATCAGTGCCGCGTATACAAGCTTAGTGCAAGTGACTTACATCAGTATACATCGTGCTGATTACCAGAAGTGCGTTAGATACATCAATATACGTCACTTTATTTCGAAAACTAATAGGATTTCTTGTACGAAATTTTTGTGGTAGCTAAATATAAGTATTGTAGTCATAAATCTGCAAAAAAACGAAAATCTCAAAAATGTCACTTACCAGTACACTTATTGAAAAAATATACACAGCAATCGTGTTTGAATCACTATCTGGAAGGCTCTTAAAAAACCGAACTGACTTCTTTTCAGTATTACCCGGCCCGTATTACGAAAGACACTTTCTCAAAAGATTACGAATAATCTCCTAAAAAGAGAAACAACCTCCGTCCATTGTACCGTCGTCAAAACTTTTACGCACTGGATTTACGAGGCATTTTTTTCATTTTGACGCTTTACACTGGGTGGGTATATTTTTCAAGGTCGGCAACACTGGTAGCTCTTTTGAAGCTGCGGTGTCCATGGACTATGGTGACTAGTGCCTATACTCAACATCAGGTTGCCCGCGTGTTCTTTAATCAGCTATATAGGCATGAAGTCATTTCTATTGCGGAAGTGTGCGAAGAGTCTATTTCGATATTTCTTAGAGTTATCTTGCGTTTCTATACTGGTTTACTACTACTCATATTAATATTCACGGCGCCGGGAGATAGCGCAGTTTGCACAGCCCTCGACACGCGACGGCGCTGGCAAATGCACACACTTTTGCCTAAAAATGCACACTTGATGCTAGAGTTTTGAACCCCCTCCGTGTTTTAAGCTTTTAGTACACGTAAAACCTGTGTTTAAGGATGTAAGTATTTCAATATGCGTAAAGTTTAAACCGGTTGTAACCGGTCGAAGGTGGAATACGGTTATCGCGTTCCCGCGGCAACTATGCGTTTTTCCGGGATAAAAAGTAGCCTATGTCCTTCCCCAGGCCTCTAAGTATCTCCATCCATACCTTTAATATAAATTCGTCCAGCGGCTTATGCGTAAAGAGGTGACAGACAGACATACGGAAAGACAGACGGATAGTTAATTTAAACAGAAGCTAGTCCATATCCATAAGCATTACAAATGCGAAAGTAACTCTGTCTGTCTGTCCGTCTGTCTGTTTTACCGCTTCACGCTTCAACCTTTTAACCGATTTGGATGAAATTTGATACGGAGTTAGTTGGAGTCCCGGGAAAGGACATATGCTAATTTTTATCCCGGAAAACGCATAGTTCCCGCGGGAACGCGATAATCGAATTCCACGCGGGCCAAGTCGCGCGCAGAAGCTAGTCAGGCTAGTCCATATCCATACCCATATTATAAATGAACCTAAAAGTAAGTCTGTCTGTCTGTCTGTTACCTCTTCACGCTTCAACCGCTGGACCGATTGAGATGAAATTTGGCATGGAGATAGTTGGCGTCCCATAAAATGTTAATTGCTGCCACTCCTTAAAAAAAAATCGTTTAGTATACTGGCGTCTGCCTACGACTTCACCCGCTTGAAATTCGGTTATCTTTCTTTCGTGGGTATAGTACCCATGGGAAAGCGATAGCCGATTTTTTTCGGGATAATAAGCAGCCTATGTCCTTCTCCGGGACTCCAACTATCTCCATACCAAATTTCATCTAAATCGGTCTAGATGTTTAAGCGTGAAGAGGTATCCGACAGACAGAGTTACAATCGCTGTGTTATAAGTATGCATGATATCTAGATAAATCTGCCAAGTATGACTCCATGTTACTCTTTATCCAAATAGCTTCAAATCAGGTAGGATTAACACTTTACGTATGGAGGGTTAAAGTAAAGGAGCGCAATCTTTATAGTTCCAAAAGTGGACTCCAAATCAAGCCAGATAGTCTGCAGTAGCGCCTTCAGATGGCGCAGCTGAGGCGAAAACGCAACGAAAACGGTTGTGATGAGAGTGTGTTTTGTTTTGTTGCTTATCAAATCCGCTGGACACGTTTTCAACTGTTTCGCCATATAAGATTGCGCTCCTTACCAAGACACATTCCACACTCCATAATTTTACGGTTGGATCTTAGACTACGCCAGCACTAAACTTGCTCGGCAAACTTTCGGTCCAGCAATGAGATTAATACTGAAACTCAAAGGTACACTTCTGGCGTGTTTGTATGCCCAGCAAACAGCCTGAAGGCTCTATACAACACAAGGTGGCTAGTAATTTACGTGTTCAACCATTGTATAAAGGTTGAGGTCCCGAGGAACGTTGGGAAAGCGGTCTACCTATAGACTTGTTCGCTCTAGTTTAGTCACAGTTATGGTAGTCTAGTACCTATAACAGCGGTCTAACCATGATCTAACACTGGAACGCAGCGGAACCTAATACCGGCGGCAATATCGATTCCATGGTAATGTCCAAGTAAAAATTTCTTACCCTAACCTTACTTCTGCTCGCACTCACTGTTGTGTTCCGGTTAGGGATGTAACTTCAATCGCATAGACCATCAAAGTGTACCTTTTGGCTTGGAATTTTGCGTAAATCTTGAAAAACTGCTATATCTACAATATCTACCACCCGCGCCATCTATTATCGTAGAGGCTACACAAAACCGTGAGTTATCAGTTATCACCTTAACGGAAACGGTACCGTGGAGCTCTCCGTAACATCCCTGGTTCTGGTAAGGGGGTAAGAGAGCCGGTGAATTACCAGCATAGAGTAGACATACCATATACCATCAAGTGGCCTGCATGTTCGTTTTCCAAGCAATGCTATAAAAAAATTGCTCCATTAATCCTATACGTGAATGTGTTTTATTCAATTTGAATTTACCACTGAGCTGGAAGAAAACATCGTGCAGAAACCTGCGCGCATCTGCGAAGTAATTTAAGGATGTGTGTGAAGTCCCCAATGGGACTATAGCCCAAACCTTCTCGTGCCCAGCTGTAGGCCGTAATAAATACTAGATAGGCTGTTATGGCGGGAGGAAGGAGGGGGGCGCACGTGTTCGTACTTTATCAGAATCCATTCAGACAAACATAGCAATACGAAAAAGCGTTGCGACCCCCGAAAGTCACTTTCACATTTATAATGCTAAAGTTACGATTACTTTTAAAGAGCCAACCCATGAATAACGTCGACTTTTACAAACTTGAATATCCATGTATCTCTTTATTTATTACGTCCTAGTTTTGGACGTTTCCTGGCGGGTCTGGCGGGTTAAATCAAAACTCAGAACGTTTGTCTTCGAGACTCAATGCATTTACTCCTTGGACGGGGGCCAAATAGGGCAGCCTGTGCGGTGGGGAACACTGGAGATGTCTTTGGGAGTTTGTCTTTCTGATATATTTTGATACTTACTATACATGGTGGGTCAGAAAATATGGCAAATAATTAACCCACCGTATCGGCTATCGATTCTAAGTATATTTTGTATAGGTCTTTAATTTTTTTCGAGTTAGTAAAAAAAATAATTGTATATGGGATTGGTTGTGTGGGCGACGCCTGAATCCTATACAAAATAATTTTTTTTACCAACTCAAAAAAAACAAAGACCTATACAATATACTAAGAATCGAAAGCCGATACTGTGGGTTAATTATTTGCCATATTTTCTGACCCACCATGTATATGATTTTGATACTATAGATGTACATCTATACTTATAATAATTCTGTAGACGTCGCGTCTGAAACTTGAAAATTAAAACAAACTATCAAGTCGAGGGTGGACTATATAAACGATACTGAACACAAAATAACGATTTTTAGAAAAATTGTCTGTATCTATGTCCGAATTTAACTCGAAAACTACAAGACGCATTGCAACAAAATTTGGTATGGGGGTAGTTTATACCACTGGTCAACATATAGGCTACTTTTTATCCCGAAAAAATGCATAGTTCCCGCGGGAATGCTATTACCGAATTACACGCGGACGAAGTTAGTATACTAATATTATACCTGGGCAATAAATTTTTGCACGAATGAAAACAGCTAAAACCGAGTTTTCTCATATGAGCCCTAGCTACTCGTACATAGATCGATTTGTCGCCCCGAGAACCTCCTACATTCCAAATTTCGTTCATATCGTTAGAGCTGTTTCTGAGTTCGATTGTATAAATCTATCTTCTTACTATAATATAAAAAAAAAGTTAATTAAAAAAAACAAAAAACCCGACTGCGTAAAAAACTAAAATAGTACATTACATACCTAGGGTGGTGAATTCGTAAATGTCCCAGATCGCAGGTTTCTGTGGCCCGAACCGAAGGTGAGGGCCATAAATATGCGATCTGGGGCTTTACAAATTACCGCCCGTGGTTTGTCAAAAGTTTTACGTCTTGCCTTGGCCAAGAAGTGAGATTTTCTCTCCGCGTAGCGGGCAGAAAATCCGTGATGTAAAGAAAAAAACAAGACTACTTAGTTCAGTAGTAGCTAGGATTATGTTAAGTAATATTTACCGTCGCCATCAGATATATGGTAGCGAACAATGTGATCATAAATATCTGGACACGATCTTACTGTCAAGACGTTAGACTACTTGCTCAGATATTTCTGATCATTCTTGCTTGCTCATATTACGTCTAATCGCGATCGTACCTACAGAGAAATGACACCATGGAAATAATTTCATGTTCGACACTAACATAAATCAAATATTGATTGCTATTGAGGAATCTAAAGATGCCTACTATCGGGACCCATTATTTGTAACATTTTAACCTAGATTTTAAATGGGTCCCGACTGTAGGCATCTGTCTGTCTGTCTGTTTGTTAGAGTTAATCTCTGAAACTACCGAGTTTGTTAGAGTTAATCTCTGAACCGGTTTGAATGCAGTTTTCAAGGGTAGATAGAGCATCATTTGGAGCAACATATAAGCTATGTTTGATTAAATCGGATGTCGGAAAGAAAAGTATCGGGTTATAGAAAGTTATAGAAAGAAGTAGGTATACAAGATTAGCGCGCTTATTAAAGTATATAAGATAAATGCGAAAATAACTCTGTCTGCCTATTACCTCTTCACGCTTAAACCGCTACTGGACCGATTTAAGTAAGTCGATGAAGTTTTGTATGGAGATTGATGGCCGATGGGGCCGGAAAGTTCTCGAGTGGCGTCCGCGAACCAGGAGACGAGCTGTCGGTAGGACTCCAACAAGATGGAGCGACGACCTCGTGAAGGTCGCGGGAAACCGGTGGAAGCAAGTAGCACTGGACCGGTCTGAGTGGCGAGCCTTGGGGGAGGCCTATGTCCAGCAGTGGACGTCTTTCGGCTGACATGATGATGATGATGATTTGTAAGGAAATTATATTGTATAGGGTAGGTTTTACTATGGAGTTTGGAATGTGTCTGTGTCAAAAAAAAAAACAGTTGAAAACGTGTCCAGCGGATTTGATAAGCAACAAAACAAAACACACTCTTCGCTGCGTTTTCGCCTCAGCAGTGCCATCTGAAGGCGCTACTGCAGACTATCCGCCTAGGTGGCTTGACTGGAGTAGCGACCGCAGCGCCCCCAACCTACCCGATTAGGTGTCCACCATTGAAACTATAAAGATTGCGCTCCTTTACTTCAACATGACTTCAACCCTCCATAGGTTTGACATCTGATTCGCTTACGATTTTTTAATTTTATTGGTGACCTGACGTCAGGCGTTTTGCCAGGTGTTACACGGTGGCAGCTTCAATTTAGTCACCAACGCGTTGCCGGTATTTAAAAGAAACGAAGGAAATGGGAATGGCAGGATTTCAATTTTAAAAAAACATCGTCATTTTTCTTGACACGAGTTGTTTTTAAAACGTCAAACGGCATTTGTTTTAGTCCAGCGGGCAAAGACAATGCCGGCTGGATAGAAAAGTTCACCAATTTATTAAATACGTGTAAAGCGAAGGCTCCACCGCTCAAAAGAACACGAAAAGCTATTCTCGCACCGCCTCAGCAATTTCCTGCTAAATATTACGTGTTTTTTTTATTTCTGTCAAAGCTGTTAAGGCGTTGTTTCATGACAAAGTTCTGGAAACATATTTATTAATGCAAAACATTAATGAAAGAAACGCCATCGCGAATTGTGGGGGTATAAGAGGTTTTAATTAAATTATTTACCTTGATGTCGAACGTTGTTTGTTTATTCACTTGATTTATCTCGACAGTTGCGTCCATCATTACGAAATCACTGACTGACCGAGACATAGTTTTGAATTGCGGAGAGGCGGGACTTCCTATCGTATCTCTACTCGTTTCACGTTCAATTTGGCTGTCGTACAGGTCTTGGATATAGTTTTATACTTCGTTTGATATACATATACATAAAATCACGCCCTTTTCCCATATAAGGGTAGGCAGATACCACTTCCTTCCATTTCAGTACTACACTTTTACATTACCTCTCTCGCTTCTTCAACTTTCACGATTCATCCCGCTCCGCGTGCACCCTCGTCGGTTTAGAGTAGGCGCTTTTGACCTGGCCTTTAGTTAGATTGTCCAGATATACATATACGTATCGGTATCATCATCATTACCAGCCTAGCGCAACTTAGAAGAAATAGTACATTACTACAGAGGCCGGGAAGGAGGAAGTTGCAGGCCGAGTATTATATACAGCCGAACGTAGTGAGGCCGGATAGTTACGAGGCCGACAACTTCCGTTCCCCGCCGATGTATGTATAGTGCTTTTCTCAAACATGAAATATTATTTTATTTATTTATTTTATTGCATGTTTGAGAAAAGCACTATACATACATCACATACATAGGTTTACATAGGTGTCGCTGTTTAATTTATGTAAAAAAGACAAAATATATTATACATGAAATATTATTTTATTTATTTATTTTATTGCATGTATAATATATTTTGTCTTTTTTACATAAATTAAACAGCGACACCTATGTAGCAAATATAGTTCATGTTTTTTTAATAGCTGTATTGGCAGAATGTCATAGCAAATCATAGAGTAAAATTGCTTGTAGCTTTTTTAAAATGGCGGAATGCAAAGATGCTGTGTCACAAATACATCAAATGGAAATTAAAAAAAGTCAGTTGCCGGCTTAGGCCTGCAACGTTTGTATGACATTTCATTATAGACCAATTGTCTAGCCGCGCCTGAAGCGTGATACTTCCCAGGCTAATAAGAAGAACATAATATCAATATTTCATTGCATGTTTGAGAAAGTCATTTATATGGTGTTTGAATGGCTAATATTGCTATCACACTCTATCAACATGGTTTTTCCTATTCTTAATCTCTATCTGGTATTAGTGTGCCATACAAATGTAATCCAGTTTGTTACTATTAAGTCCCGTCTCTTACACGTAGTTGATTATATTCACTTGGATCATTACAGCCGAAAGACGTCCACTGCTGGACATACGCCTCCCCCAAGGCTCGCCACTCGGAAAAGGTACTTGTTTCGACTAGATTCCCGCGAACCAATTCTACCGTACCGGTAGAATCCATTCGTAATGTAAATAACATTACGAATGGATTCTACCGGTACCCTAGCATTCAAGTTCAGTATTCTGTGAATAACAATCTGTAGATATTTTGACATTTCAAAGGAAATGAATGAGGTCTGTCGAAATGTCGTCGAAATCATATAATAACATATGGACGAACAGTGCCTAACAGAATAGGTCAAAATATATGGAGCAAACTGACATTAGAAAATACGTTCCGATATGCTAATAACGCCTCTTTATAATATGTGTCAAGATAAATATTTTATACAAAAGTAAACCTAACACTATAAGTCTTAAGTGTCAAATTTACTGAGCGCCAAACGGGTGCCCGGGCACCCGTTTTGACGGGCCATTTTTCTCCGGCTGATTGTGAATCCTTGTCGAAATGCTCTGTACACGTGACGTGCTGCCTTCATAACCTGTACCTTTAAAATAATAGTAAAAGCTATGCTAAAAGTATTAAGTAGTAAGTATTTCAATTTGAATTTACCACTGAGCTTTTCGGTGAGGGAAAACATCGTGAGGAAACCTGCACGCATCTGCGAAGCAATTCAAAGATGTGTGTGAAGTCCCCAATCCGCACTGGGCCCGCGTGGGGACTATAGCCCAAACCCTCTCGTGATGAGAGGAGGTGTGCCCAGCAGTGGGACGCAAAAAGGCTGTAGTAGTAGTAGAAGTAAAAGTATTGAAATACTGGCAACACTTATCACCGATTTGCGACCGGAGGAAGTGCGGGATAGGGATTTTGCTTCGATCGAAAAACTGAAGGTCGGATGAATGGATTTTTTTTTAAACAAATTTATTTTTTCTTAAAATTGTAATTCTACTTCATTATGCGGAAATTAAAAAGTTAGATTGTTCTGTAACAAAAAATCTGCTCCAGTGTATCAAGAGCTCAAGGGTTTATCCCAAAATTGAAAACGCCGCACGTAACTGTCAAGTATTTTGCTGTTTTCATTACTTTCTGAATATTACTGAATGAAAACATGAATTAGCACTCTATGGTTGAATAAAACATTCAGTATGATTTGCAATAGTTATTATTGGAACACGATTTTTTTAGTATTATGGAATATCTTTTAAGAACTTTCCATCGCATTTTCATTCAACCATAGAATGATAACTTCTTTTTTAATTCAGTAACATTTAGAAATTAATAAAAACAGCGAAACATTTGACAGCTGTATGTGAGGATGCCAATTTTGGGATAAACCCTCTTAATCAAGAGATCGAGTTAATAAGCCTATGTAATTAATCTGTATGTTAACTTGACTGAACATTGTAAGTTAATGAAAAAAGTTTTAAGAAAAAACCGGCCAAGTGCGTGTCGGGCCGCGCGCAAAGTATAGGGTTCCGAAGTTGACGATGCCCACAGTACCTTTCTAAGACTTATTAGCATCTAGCTAGCCTGTGGTATATGATATGCCATAACCGTGATTTTTTTCAGCCATCCAAATACCACCATTTAGCTGGCAGGGGGGGGGGGGACACGTGACTCTAACAAAAAATAGCACTTTAAAGCTTAATATTTCACAAACGCATCACTTAATCAAAAAATGGTTTGTACAAACCCACAATATTTTTTTAATACCTATTCAACGATATGCCGCACTATGGAGTACGCAAGAAAAAAAAAACATCCCCACTTTACGAGTAGGGGAGGTACCCTATAAAAAAAAATATTTCAAAATTTTATTGTACCACTTTGTCAGCGTAACTAATATGTATATTCATGCCAAATTACAGCTTTCTAGAACTAAGCATCTCCGAGCAATAGTGCGGACAGACGGACGGACGGACGGACGGTCATGGCGAAACTATAAGGGTTCCTTGTGGACTTCGGAACCCTAAAAACGGGGAAAAGGGTTTGGAAACATTACTGTGTACTTTCAACTGAGTTTGTTTTAACTTTTTGTAATTGTAGAGCTTTAATTGTGGAACCTTTATTCCGAGTTACTTTTTTAACCTCAAATTAGCCCGTTTAGGACTTTTGAACTTTGCCCTTTGGTTTTAACCCCCGCCGCAAAAAGGAGGTTATAAGTTTTACTTGCTTGTATACTTGTACCCATGTCTGTCAGTAGCCTTGCAACGAATGAACCGATTTTGATTTGGTTTTCTTTATTTAATAATTAGGTAAGTGATTCGAGAATGTTATCAGATATAAATAAATAAATAAATGCAAGTTTTAACATAGTTTTGTCGAAATCACAACACTACAAAGATTCTAAACAGTTTATTTAATATTACTTGGTGAGTACACACTGAAACTTGGTTCTACGTATTTACTTTCATCACAAGTCATTAATTTTACAAAACGGCAAGACAAGAGTATTAAAATCTACAACAAGACAGCGTCCCGTAAGCGTAAGGGCAACTTCCTCTGCCTTCGACCAATGACAGGCCGGGGTGTCGTTTCAACCAATAGCGGTGAGTTAAGACGCAGCGGGCTGTCAGTGGCGACCTTTATATGGCGCGAAAGCTCTTTTTTGTTACTCAGTGCTATAAAGTATATATATTTTTATATTGTCAGACTGACAAACAGGCAGACGGACCCACCTGATACTAATATTTAGTTTAATTGTAAGTACGTTTTTTAATTGTATTTTGTTTTAGATGCGGAGGGAAAGAGCTTCGTATTTTATACTAACATATAAAGCGCGAATGTTAATATGTATAATAATTATCCTTGCACAGTTTTAATAACGTGGAAGTTAATGAATTATGATTAATTATCGTTGCGGTCGTCCGCGGCGCGTCACGTAATGATTAGGTTGCTTGATGGCAGGAAACGTTATTAACTTGCTTCTAATTAAATAAATTACGAATTTACTAGCTTCTGCCCGCGACTTCGTCCGCGTGGAATTCGTTAATAGCATTCCCGCGGGCAGTATTTATTTTTCCGGGATAAAAAGTAGCCTATATGTTGACCAGTGTTATAAACTACTCCCATACCAAATTTTGTTGTAATCCGTCCAGATGTTTTCGAATTAAATCTTTTATATTCTTTTAATTTTCAAGTTTCAGACGCGACTTCTTCTAGATCAAAACAGCAGCAGTAAATTCAAATTAACTGGCGTTCTATTTAGAAAGATGGCAAGTAAATTAAATTAAAATTACTGATCAGAATAAGTCTAACGATTAAAATTAAAAAAAAACCTATCTGACATTTAGATGGAAGTTAGCATGGAGATATTTAGGGACATAGGCTACTTTTTACCCAGGAAAACGCAAAGTTCCAGCGGGAACACGATAACTGAATTCCTCGCGGGCCCAGCTATTTAGTAAGTATATTATACATCTATACAATATAATAAAAAGTACCTAAGTAAAATTTCAAGGTAACTTAAACAAGGCAACTCGTAAGTAACCGATTTTATTCAAATGATTACTAAGAACACTCGATTAAATCACCTATCCAAAAAAAAACAAAATTACTTCATCCGTTGGGGTTTAGAGAGGGATACAGACAGACATGAAACTTTTATTAAACTTTATTTACATTTCTAACATAATAATTACTGACTTAGTATTTATATATCTAATAATACCTATCTATATTAACAAAATATTTACCAAAAAAAAACCATTACTTAAAAAAAACACTCCTGAAACTTTTTTTTCAAGTCTCTATTTTGTGTCGGGCGGGGCTTAAAAATACAAGCTCTTTTCCCTTTGGAGACTCTAACACTTAAACTTTATATAATCGTGAGGGCTCCCCAAACTCAAATATATTATGGGTAGACCCGGCAAGTTTAACGTCCAGTCCATAATAAACTACTTTAAACATATTGTGTAGTTTAAAGTTAAATATGAAATCATTAACTCAAAGGGTACCAGTTGAAACATGTACAATTTTATTCTTAACTACTCGTAGCTTCTGTCCGCGACTTATCGCGGTTATCGCGTTCCCGTTCATCCCAATCGGTCCAGCGGTTGAAGCGTGAAGAGGTAACAGACAGACAGACAGAGTCCATATTTATATATGAATAATATAACTTTATTAAGTTTTGGAAATTGGTCGATGACTACAGAAAGCAGGACCCAGATAACTTCCAGTTCACAATCTAAATTTATGAAACTCAAAAGTCTGACCAGCATATCTCATTTAGAAGAAAATAATAAACGTTCTGTGAACCTATTGTGTCAAGGAAATCATTATTAAGACGACTCAAGATCACAGAGGTCCTAAAAATGTAGCGGAACTGAATGAATAGCTATTCAAAGGGGAACATCTTGAACAGTTTTTAATGAAACAAATATTTGCCTTTGATTGTTTTCGGCTTTGATCGTGCAAAGGACTGCGACCCGGATCGGTTATTTATCTAATTATTCGCTGCCGAGGGCTAGAATCCAAGTCAATTCAATTCAATCATTTATCCAGCAAATTGCCCACATAGGGGCACTTTTACAGGTCAGAAAAAGAATTTACCAGCGCTTCCTAGACCCGAAGAAGCGGCGCAACAAACTCAGCAGAAGGCCTTTTTTCAAAAAATCCAGATAGTTACAAATTACATTTGCATTATACATGTATAATATATGTAGAAGCCGTGGTGGCCGGGCTAGTGGTTCGACCTACCGCCTCTCATGCAGAGGGTCGGGGGTTCGATTCCGGCTCGCACCTCTAAGTTTACTTATGTGCGAAATCCAATTTGAATTTACCACTGAGCTTTTCGGTGCAGGAAAACATCTTGAGGAAACCTGCACGCATCTGCGAAGTAATTCAAAGATGTGTGTGAAGTCCCCAATCCGCACTGGGCCCGTGTGGGGACTATAGCCCAAACCCTCTCGCGATGAGGAGGCCTGTGCCCAGCAGTGGGACGCAAATAGGCTGAAGCAGCAGCAGGAGCAGCATATGTATATGTACAGGTACGTACTAAAATTACATTGAAGGGATGTATAGTCCCTAACTTAAACTTAAATATCTAAGACCTTGAAGATGTAGTCTCCAACTCCAAAAATAATAATAAAAATAAAATAATATGTAAGCCGTGCTGAAGCCGTGGTGGCCTAGTGGTTCGACCTACCGCCTCTTATGCAGAGGGTCGGGGGTTCGAATCCGGTTTACTTATGTGCGAAATTCAATTTGAATTTACCACTGAGCTTTTCGGTGAAGGAAAACATCGTGAGGAAATCTGCACACATCTGCGAAGTAATTCAAATGCTGTGTGTGAAGTTCCCAATTCGCACTGGGCCCGCGTGGGGACTATAGCCCAAACCGGCGTGATGAGAGGAGGCCTGTGCCCAGCAGTGGGACGCAAATAGGCTGTAGTAGTAGTAGTAGATAATATGTAGGTAATAATTGTAATGAAGATAGCCTCCATTGTAACCATATCGATACATTTTCCGGTTAATTTATGCAGGTCAAGCAAAACTTTGTGACGATATTTTACCCACAGAATCAGGTATCGATTCTAAGCATATTTCATAGGTTCATATTTTTTTCGAGTTGGTAAAAAAAATTTGTATGGGATTGATGGTGTGAGCAATACCTGAATCTCATACTAATTTTTTTTTATTACATGCTAATTTCATTAGCGCTATAGGTACTATACTCCCAGACCACGTTTTGGTAAAAGCAACAGAATTAGTTCCGAAACAGAGGATTTACCGACAGACAGGTCTCTAAAAAATCAATCATCATCATCATTTCAGCCGAAGGACGTCTACTGCTGGACATATGCCTCCCCCAAGCACGCCACTCAGACCGGTCCTGTGCTACTTGCTTCCACCGGTTTCCCGCGTCCTTCACGAGGTCGTCAATCAAAAAATCAATAGTCAACAATAAATTGAACGCTCATTTTTAATCTCATCATTTCACGCTCATTTAAAAAAAATAGTCAAGGTGAGATAGTTTTATTTTCAGTAGAGGTACCGAGGGCGACCGAGATTTGCTCTGGTGAAAATATATAAAATGAATTTTCCCAGAATTTTACCTAGCTAGATCGTTTTGTCACCCCCAAAAACCCCTATATGAAAAATTCATCCAAATCGTTAGAGCCGTTGTCGAGAACGTGATTACGAAATATTGCTCGTTTAATACTCGTAGTATATGAAAACTGGATACAATAGGGATGACGACAGGGTGAAGAAATCGAAATTCTAATTAGTCCGTCAGTCAGGTCAGGTAATAAATAGTAGATTGTATGACTAGGGAGCAAAATGGTATATTTTACCGCGGGTGACGGATTGAATCCAGAGCGACGCGAAAGATTCCAGAATAGAATCCCGAGCGTAAGCGAGGGATTCTAGCGTGGAATCTTGAGCTAGCGAAGGATTCAAACTTTGTCACCCAAGGCATAAATAAGTTTGCTACCGTGTTGTACACTCTGCTTTTCACCCCTCCTATGAGAAAATCATAAGATCATTCGTTCATCATTGTCATTAAATGAAGTAAAACAAAAAAATAATACATTTAGAAACAAACAAGGTTAAAAAGAACGTGTGTTTCGCGCTCCTATCATAAATTCATAGGCAGAAGGCGAAAATGGCTTCCATATTGAAGAATCTCTAACTACTTCATTGTATTTATATTCTGTCATGCTCGCATGCGTTGCGTTCATAATAATAGGTAAATTTTAACAAATGTGAAAAAAATACATTTTATTACAATTTCGCTCATGTATCAAACAATGTTTTTTAATACATTTGCGATAAAATGAAAAAAGGGCAGTGCAATTCATATTACGTACTTACATAATATTCCTTTGGAATTCTCAGAGGTGTTGATCCCAATACATTGCATCACCTAAATCACTTTTTGATTTCATTCATTCTCTACGAAATAATTCATAACACTTCATAAAGTACGTTTTATCTTGGAAATTAAGTGTAAAATAATACGGCAAGGAAATGAGCGCTCACGAAATTCGCGGGTTCGAGTTTTTTTTTAATTCGATCACACGACGAGTTTGCGAGGAATGCTACGGCATTGGCCTGCACCATTCAGCCAAATTAAAAATAAAAGATAATAGAAAACAATTTATCAAAAGTAAGTATATATTTATGAATTTATGGATTTATAGTATGTGCATTAAAGTATTTATGTAAAACGCCGATGTATAAAATTCTAAATACGAAAAAGATACGACTTTTGAATACAACTTTTTACAGTCTCCGAAGCTCCGTGAACGCACTGCTAAAACGTATTTTGCTCCCTGTTAGCGGGGCAGAAATTAAAAAAAATTGAAAAAAAGCGAAGAGGGAGCAAAATCGCATTTTGCTCCCTCTAAACGGGCAACAAAACACTTCTTTTCGAATAGGAGGGGTGAAAAAAATATTAGACACGTATTTTATTGTTTTATCAAATTAACAAAGAATGACTTAGTTAAAACGCATTAAAGTTGGAGAGTGGGGGCTAACTACGTCACCGTTAGGTATAAATCGTACCTAACCGTGACGGCACGCGACATTCCAACTCAATATATGTATCTCCGTATCAGTTTGTTTACGTGAAAAAAGAAAAAATACGTGTCCAATACTTTTCAATAATCTTCCTAGACTAAAGAAAAAAAAGTTGTCCTCATCCCTATTTATGTTTTTAAAAGTGAATAAAGTAGCATTTTGTAAAACTCGCCTACAAACTGGTTTGAAATTTTGAATTTGGCTTCGCCCGAAGCGAGGGGACGACCGTAATGGAGCGCTGAATTTTTCAATAAAAACACATAACTTTACATTGTATTTCGGATGATATTACAGAAGGAAACTCGTTTAGTGGAATACAAACTTATCTTTACCGATGAGATTTTGTTGGAACGAGAAAGAAAGGAACAAAAGGTGCTCAGTGTTGTTAGTTACGTTTTTTGCCCACCGTCTCCTATAATTTGTGGTGCTATATCAATTAATAGAACTGACGGTTTTCTTCCTTTTGCTTTGTTGTAATAATTCCTTTGAGAACTTCTGTGGGACTGAAAATTTCGATTGTACTGTAATTTATACAATACAATACAATATACTTTATTGAACACCACACAATCAAGGAACAGTAGACAAGGAGCGAGTTTTGAAACGCTAAATATGCAGCGTGTGTCTAAATATCCAAAGTGGAAGTGTCTTGCTCATCCATCACTTTTAGTATTTTAGATTTAGATTCAAAGCAGCATGACTATAGTAGATTGTATGACTAGGGAGCAAAATGGTATATTTTACCGCGGGTGACGGATTGAATCCAGAGCGACGCGAAAGATTCTAGCGTGGAATCTTGAGCTAGCGAGGGATTCAAGCTTTGTCACCCAAGGCATAAATAAGTTTGCTACCGTGTTGTACACTCTGCTTTTCACCCCTCCTATGAGAAAATCATAAGATCATTCGTTCATCATTGTCATTAAATGAAGTAAAACAAAAAAATAATACATTTAGAAACAAACAAGGTTAAAAAGAACGTGTGTTTCGCGCTCCTATCATAAATTCATAGGCAGAAGGCGAAAATGGCTTCCATATTGAAGAATCTCTAACTACTTCATTGTATTTATATTCTGTCATGCTCGCATGCGTTGCGTTCATAATAATAGGTAAATTTTAACAAATGTGAAAAAAATACATTTTATTACAATTTCGCTCATGTATCAAACAATGTTTTTTAATACATTTGCGATAAAATGAAAAAAGGGCAGTGCAATTCATATTACGTACTTACATAATATTCCTTTGGAATTCTCAGAGGTGTTGATCCCAATACATTGCATCACCTAAATCACTTTTTGATTTCATTCATTCTCTACGAAATAATTCATAACACTACATAAGGTACGTTTTATTTTGGAATTTAAGTGTAAAATAATACGGCAAGGAAATGAGCACTCACGAAATTCGCGGGTTCGAGTTTTTTTTTAATTCGATCACACGACGAGTTTGCGAGGAATGCTACGGCATTGGCCTGCACCATTCAGCCAAATTGAAAATAATAAATAGAAAATAATTTATCAAAAGTAAGTATATATTTATGAATTGATGGATTTTTAGTATGTGTATTAAAGTATTTATGTAAAATGCCGATATATAAAATTCTAAATACGAAAAAGACGCGACTTTTGAATGCAACTTTTTACAGTCTCCGCAGCTCCGTGAACGCACTGCTAAAACGTATTTTGCTCCCTGTTAGCGGGGCAGAAATGAAAAAAATTAAAAAAAAGCGAAGAGGGAGCAAAATCGCATTTTGCTCCCTCTAAATGGGCAACAAAACACTTCTTTTCGAATAGGAGGGGTGAAAAGTAAATAAATCCTTCAAACATAGCAGTGAAAGTTCGATTCACGCCTTCTTGACAGAAAATAGAACAGTCTAACTCTTTACATCCATTTCAAACACCTTTTACGAAATTCGCACATTCACCCGACGCGTTTCACCGTAATTCTATTTGCTCCCTTTTCTTTCAGTGCAACATGAGACATGACACCCACTCAGAACGGTCCATAAATTCGGGGCGAATGTTCAATTCGCGCCTGTCACAAAAATTAATGCACCCATTTGGCATTGTTTCGTTTTCCGGGGATCACATCTATTGGTATAAACAGAAAACCGTGGCTAGCTTATTTTTTTGTAAATATACCTACGAGTATACGCGGTCAAGCAAAACGTTCTGACGATATTTTACCCACAGAATCAGCTAATCAATTCGAAGCATGTTTTTCAGGTTTTAATTTTTTTTCGAAATGGTACAAAAATGTTGGGATTGGATTTCGGTATCGCTCACACTATTAATCCCATACTGGGCCATACTTTTTTTATTGAGCGTATGAAATGACGAAAAATAAATTGAACAAAATACCTAGTCTAATAATACCTACGCCGTGGTAGTCCAGTGGTTCGACCTCTGCCTCTTCATGCAAAGGGTGGGGGTTAGGTTAGGGCGTTTCAATGCGGCTCGTACCTCCGAAATTCCCCATCCCAATATCATCAAATTCAGTCCAGCGGTTTAAGCGTGAAGAGGTAACTTACAGACTTCGAATTTATAATATTACTATGGATTCTTGGTAAAAGTTGCAGGAGCTGTGCGATGCGGGAGTTGAAGAACTTCGGTCACTGAAGCGATGTCTGTGATGGAAGATGGATAAATCTCTGAAGGATTAATCACCTCACCACTTTACAGACGGTATTAGTGATACCGTCTTTCCCCGCCAACCTGCCGCGAAAAAGCAGTGCTTGCACTGTTGGGTTCCGGTAGGGGGTTAAGGCAGCCGGTGAAATTTCTGGCACAGAGGCAGAAAGCAGAAAGAATCTTAGGCCTCAGGGTAGGCAACGCATTCGAGATCTTATGGTTTCTTAATGGGATTTCGGTGTCCATGGACCGCAGTGACCACTTACCATCAGATGGGCTGTGCGCTCGTTTGCCTACCATTACCATTGATATACAAAAATCACATTTAAAATAAGATTATTTATTAAACGCCTGGAAAGAGAATTTGACGTGAGAAATACACCATTTAGCATCATGAGATGGCCACCATTTACACACCCTCATGCGGCCATTTAAAAGATTAAAATTGGGCAATTTTGCCCAAAATCGTATCAGCAAACCCTTTTATTGTTTCAAATATAATACCTGCACAGTGCCTCATTAGAGACTAATGTGGGGTAATTTGATTCACTTTAGTTGGACGGTCCCCGCCATTAATCTGTGTAGATTAAGAATTTGGGAGCGTGTCGCAGAGGCAGAGTAATCAGTGTAATGTGATATATGACTCGACCCGCGGACCTTTCTTCCCTCACAGATATGAGTTGGCTGTCTCCCAGTGAAAACATCAGTAAAGTCAGTCGGGATAAAGTACCTACCTAAATTGAATTTTCAAACCTCATGAATAGTTACCATGTCAGCAGAGAGACAATTATATTGCAGTGGCATGTTGTGTTTTATTTGTGGAATGGGTGTAGTAATATCGTTGTTGGTCTCGTAATGAAAGAAATTTTCTATATACATAACTACATATTTTTGGTAGATGCGCTTACCCCGCCTTGACGCACTTGCCCCGTCTGACTTTGCCTCGGATTTATTGGCTGCAGATCGTAGGTAATTAAAATTGGATCCAGTGTGTGAAGAACTCATTTCCAGCCCTTACATTAAGTTGCACCTGTAATACTTAGTTACAGTCGCCATTTTAGATATATGTGAACGAACAAGGTGATCATAAATATCGAAAAAAAACCCTTGCACAAAATGCACTTTAATGTCTTGTCAATACGATTAGTTTTCAGATATTGATGATCACCTTGTTTGTGATCAACTGTACTGTTTTAGTGTGCAGTCAACCTAAAACAGTTTCCTGAAAAGCCCGCGCCTTTACCCTACTCCGTCCGACCGAATCAGTAAAGCTGTAGGATCTTGTTTTTTTATTCAGTAATTAAACCTGCCATTGAAGGAAGATACCAGTCGAAACGAGCAATTTAATTATTCTCTGTGTAATCGGGTAAGAACTCTTCGACGAATTCAGTTCGCCACGGACATTTTTGCGGCTTGATTGGAACAATACGCAAACAATAGTACATTACAGACCTAGGGTGGTGATTTCGTAAATGTCCCAGATCGCAGGTTTCTGTGGCCCGAACCGAAGGTGAGGGCCATAAATATGCGATCTGGGGCTTTACGAATTACCGCCCGTGGTTTGTCAAAAGTTTTACGTCTTGCCTTGGCCAAAAAGTGAGATTTTCTCTCCGCGTAGCGGGCAGAAAATCCCACTTTACGGCCAAGGGTGATGTAAAATTATTTTTTTAAATTCTTTTGTTTTCATTAATTTGCCATTGTATTTTTAATATTCAGCGTTTTAAGGAAATTGCGAAACCGTTTTTGTCTTAAGGTTTCGAAATTAAAAATAAATACGGTAAATGAGTTAGTTTATCATAACATTTCAATTTTATTATGTATAGTCTGTCTAGTATCACAAGATATTTAATAGTACTACATACAGAATGGCCACGGAATCACCCGCCTGCATCTAGCCGGCGCGCAACTCGCGCCCAACTCGCCCTTACCGTCATTTGTTTCATCCGGAGATGGAGAGTGGATCACTGCCCCGCGTACTTGGTACACACACATTTACAAGTGTACAGACGTCCTCGCACGCACACAGACGTCCTCTTTTAATAGGTCGTGTCCGCCGTGTGGTAACACAAGTTACTAATTTTACCTGAGCGGGACTTACCTCTAATTGCGTATAATTTAAAGCAATTAAAGTGTGTTTAATATGACCGTTTAATACAAGTGGAAAAGTTGGCAATGTCATAACTTTCTGCCCCACCCTTCGTGCCCCACTTTACACATCACGTGCTTGGACTCTGATGCAAATCAAGTTAATACTGAGAAGCTCTGAAGCTCACTAAGCTTACGTTAGAATAAGCTGCCATATGAAGCTAGTGGAGATTACCATCTCACACGAACTTGAATAAGTTACTACGTAAGATGCTTCTGAAGTTTGCTTTTTCTTTATTTCTTTTGTTTTAGTTTTTTGTATTTTGCATGCCTGAACTTTTACTTAATTATAATATTTACTTAACTATAAATCTATATAATTTTGCAACTTGGTCACATACGTCTGTCTTGGTCACACGAATTGGTTGAGAAATTTGACCTGTACAGTGTAGAGAACAGACATCCGGACATACGAAAGCAATTTGGCTAAGTTGAAACGGAGACCATTCGCTCGCTTCTCTGACTCGGTCAAAAACAACATCACTACGTCGTCTACATACATCAAACTTCCGCTGTCACAAATACGAAAAAATAATAGATTGTGTGACTAGGGAGCAAAATGGTATATTTTACCGCGGGTGACGGATTGAATCCAGAGCGACGCGAAAGATTCGATCGCTCCGCTCGGGATTCTAAAGTGGAATCTTGAGCTAGCTAGGGATTCAAGCTATGTCACCCAAGGTTTAATATAATTTTGCTACCGTGTTGCACACTCTGCTTTTCACTCCTCCTATGAGAAAACCAGCAGCAGCAGGGAACAAAATCGTACTTTGCTCCCTAGAGAGCACTCTCTTACTTTAGAGGGTGCGAAATCGCATTTTGTTCCCTCTAAACGGGGAACAAAGTACTCCTTTTCGAATAGGAGGCGTGAAAAACATTTTTTGTGATTCTTGAAAAGAATTGAAAGAAGGTTCTCTAAGTAAATCTCTTTCTCAAGTATTTCCTCTAAAAGTTGGCGTCGAACGGTTTCAAATTGATTATTTTCCCAACTTCAAACGCGTTAATTCCGTTCGACAATGCATCTTTTCAATTCCTTTAATGTGGCGGGGATCCATCAAATCGCTCTGCGATCTATCAACGTCCATTAAAGCTTAGGAATTCGCAAAGTCTATTGAATCAATTGTGATAAGTGAAAATGACGCATTGGATCCACGACCACCATAACAACCTATTTTGTAGCGTAATAGTCATACGGCTGTCACGGCCTATACAAGCACGATTTCGAACACAATTCTAATGAAGTGTCAATGTTAGCGACCGCTGTGACATAGGTGACATAGGTATCTTAAGTTAATTTACAGTACACTTGCTCTGAAAGTGTCTGGTGGCAAGGACCCACATAGGCACGTAAAGGGCTACTTACCGCACACGTGCGGTAAAGTAACTTTTTAATTTTCAAAATACATGCATAAGTAATTAAGTATATACTGTCCATAATAAAGAGTTCCAATCAATAACATCTCAAGCTTGTTTTTACTCGCCATCAACCGTGTTTAAATAGGTATCAAATGAATTTATAAACGTAAACAATTTTCAGTTTAATATTAATTACAAGTAAAATATGTTAAATTGTATTATTTTACTACGATTGGTCTAAACAATTATTTACACATAATTTCTCAAGTCCAATTCGGACTGACCGCTGCTCGACTTCTTTATTATTAGGTCCTTACATATGAAATTGGCGTTTGGCGAACTGGCAACTTTGATTCAAAATATGTGGCGTTCGGCTAGGAATTCCAAATTCAAATTTATTTCAAATTTAAGACCATGTATTTCTGTGTTCGAATTACGAAATTTATTTGTTATCGCGTCATTTGTTTTTCTTTCACATCGTTCTGTTCACAATATGGAGAACTTAAAATATCGCTATATTTACGAATATGAGTTTCACCTCGGCACTAGTGCTGCAGAAACGGCTCGTAGGATTAACAATGCGTATGGGGAAGCTACTGCAAAAGAAAATACGGTACGTTATTGGTTCCAACGTTTCCGTTCTGGAAATTTTGACCTACAGAACAAGCCTCGTGGACGGCCGGAGACACAAGTTGATAACGAAGAATTAAAAGCAATTGTGGAAGCAGATCCATCGCAAACCACGTCAGAGTTAGCGGCAGGCTTCGGTGTGAGTGATAAAACCATTTTGATTCACTTGAAACAAATTGGAAAAGTGAAAAAACTTGAAAAATGGGTACCGCATGAATTGAGCGACGCAAACAAAGAAACACGCGTCGAGTGTTGCGTTTCACTTCTCAACCGGCACAATAATGAAGGCATTTTGAATCGTATCGTTACTTGTGATGAAAAATGGATCTTGTGCGACAACCGGAAACGTTCTTCACAATGGTTGAACCCAGGTGAACCAGCCAAATTCTGCCCGAAACGAAAGTTGACTCAGAAAAAGGTACTGGTAAGTGTCTGGTGGACTAGTGCCGGTGTCATCCATTACAGTTTCTTAAGATCTGGGCAAACAATCACGGCTGATGTGTATTGTCAACAATTGCAAACGATGATGGAAAAGCTAGCCATTAAACAACCCAGACTGGTCAATCGATCTAGCCCACTGCTGCTTCAGGACAACGCTCGACCACATACGGCACGTTTGACGGCCGCAAAACTACGGGAGCTGCGACTGGAATGTCTTCGACACCCACCATACTCCCCGGACCTTGCTCCAACTGATTACCATTTTTTTCGGAATTTGGACAACTTCATGCAAGGAAAAAAATTCAATTCTCACGAGGCTGTCCAAACGGCCTTCAAAGATTTTATTGATTCTCGCTCACACACTTTTTTTAGTAAAGGAATCAATGAACTACCTTCGAGATGGCAAAAGTGCATAGATAGCCATGGTACATACTTTGACTAAATAAAAAAATAGTTTCATAAAAAAAAATCGTTTTCATTTCTGCCATATGAAACGCCAATTTCATATGTAAGGACCTAATATTATTATTTTTCAAATCAAAGGCGTTTTTATCGTTTTAAACGGTTGCTAGCACTTGAGTACACGCAGTGTTGAGACTGCTTATTGTGATTTAATAACTTATGCATTATAAACAATGACTGACAACCATGAGATAAGATGAGTTTCATTTATTTAGTGTTATAGAAATGATAAATATTGATATAATGTAATTTAAAAGTTTTAATTTATTTGTATAAAGTTTGACTGTTTGACCAATACCATTGCCTTAAAAAAAACTACTGAACATGCGCGCCCATGCGGCGCTGATTGGTTGCTCATTTGCCGCGCTTTCGACTTGGAAAACCCGCTAGAAGTGTTTTATCATTATTGTTCGTAGTGTTTAAATTCTGAGTTTTATTAGATATTTTGCAATAAAATATGTCAAGTTCAAGTGATGAAATACAAGCAACCCCACCAGATATTTTGCTACAAGCACATCATGCAACGGACAGCCTCTTTCCGGAAAAATCAAAAGATCGTTATTTAAGCACTTATGATAATTTTCTTCAGTGGAAGAAAAACAAAAATGCAACTAAATTTTCTGAGAATGTGCTGATGGCGTATTTAATGAATTGGCTGCAAATTATAGGCCATCCAGTCTGTGGTCAATTTATTCAATGTTAAAAACCACCATCAAAACCAAAAATAACATTGATATTGCCAAATACTCAAAACTCACAGCATTTTTGAAAACCCGGAATAGTGGTTACAGAGCAAAAAAGTCCAAAGATTTGTCTGCTGATGACATAAAACGATTAATTGGCGAAGCACCGGATTGTAAATATTTGGCTACAAAGGTAGGTTTTAAACATTTTAAATTGGTCAATGTTCGTATTCATTAGCCTTATTACGGTAACATTAATGTTTTTATTCATAGGTAGCACTTATTTTTGGAATTATGGGAGCATATCGTCGTGAAGAACTGGTGAATATAACTACAACAGACAACATTCAGCAACAAGGAGAAGTTTTGGTTGTCAAAATTCCGGATACAAAAACGAAGATCCCTAGAACATTTGTCATCGTTGGTGAATTTTATACCTTAGTGAAGAAATATGAAGCTTTGCGATCCCCTAAATGCCAATCGAATCGCTTTTTCCAAAATTATCAAAATGGAAAATGCATAAACCAATGTATTGGTATTAACAAATTTGGAGCTATGCCAAAGCAAATTGCAGCATATTTGGAATTGCCAGAGCCAGAAATGTACACGGGGCACAGCTTCCGCCGGACTTCGGCTACTCTGCTCGCTGATGCTGGAGTCGATCTTACGTGTCTCAAACGACATGGCGGCTGGATATCCAGTTCTGTGGCAGAAAGTTATATAGAAGACTCGATCCAAAATAAAAAATATATTAGTTCGAAAATAGCGCAATCTGTAAGGAATATGGTAACCGTGCCACAACCATCGACGTCTAAAGAGCCCGATTTCCAGACAGAGAGCCAGCCACGGCCATCCACTTACAGAATTACATAACAGAAAGATTACATACCTTCATCAAGCATCGTATATGAAACTCAGAGTGATAGCGTGTTTGAGCATCCTGCAAACTTGAGCCAGACGGTTAAATTTGGAGGAAAAACGATTTCGTTCAATATACAAAATTGTACCAACGTCAATTTTAACAATTAAATAATATTAAAAAATATTTTTTTTTATTTCCTCGCATCATTTACTGTAAAACGTTGTACAATACTTGTGTGGTTTGGTCATTCCCAACTCGTGTCGGTGTCTCACCGCCGTCATCACCGCCACTCGATGGGTATGACCAACTTACCACACGTATATCGTAAATAACTATTTCAAAATACCAACGTAAAGGTCTATGACAGAATTGATTTATGCTGGGGCCTAAAAAAGCCGTGGTGGTCTAGTGGTTCGACCTCCATTTCGCATGCAGAGGCGAAGGTTCGAATCCAGCTAACGCCTCTGAGTTTACTTATGTGCGAAATTCAATTTGAATTTACCACTGAGCTTTTCGGTAAAAGAAAACATCGCGAAAGAAACCTGCACGCATCTGTGAAGTACCTAATTATAGGATGCGTGTCAAGTCCCCAATCCGTGAGGGTCCAAAACTCTCTCATGATAAGAGGAGGCCTGTGAGTGCCCAGCAGTGGGGCGTAAATAGGCTTTTGCGGCTGTAGATGCTAGGAATTTGGGCGTTTTGTAGTTGATGAATGTTCAAATGGGCGAATATTCTAATTGAGAAGTCGGAAGTTCTAACAAGCTGATATCGGCTGAATAATTAGTTAGTTTAATTTTGCCTCCGTTGAACCTTGTTTAGTTATTTCAATTAGTACAATATCGGTTTGTGATTTCTGATCCATACCAATTAGGAGTGAATCTTAGAATTTCTCTGTAGATGGGGTAAATTGAAATAAATTGAACAAATACCTTTAGTTATGGGTTCATCTAAATGGGTCGTGTCTGAAGCCCGGAGGGTTTCAATGTGAATAACTTGTTGTTTTTTTTTATAGGGGCTAGCCCCAATCTAACAACAATATAAAAATATCTAACTATACCATCCATATCCATATCTATATCACTACATAGTATAAAACAAAGTCGCTTTCTCTGTCCCTATATCCCTATGTATGCTTAAATCTTTAAAACTACGCAACGGATTTTGATGCGGTTTTTTTTAATAGATAGAGTGATTCAAGAGGAAGGTTTTAGTATATAATTTAAACACTCAATTCGCTGGGGAACGCTATAACCGAATTCCACGCGGACGAAGTCGCGGGCAGAAGCTAGTCAATATTATAAATGCGAAAGTAACTCTGTCTGTTACCTCTTCACGCTACAAAAGCTGGACCGAATTTGGATAAAATTGAGCATGGAGATAGTTGGGGTTCCGGGAAAGGACATAGGCTACTTTTCATCCCGGAAAAACGCATAGTTCCTGCGGGAACGGGATAACCGAAGTCCACGCGCGCGAAGTCGCGGGCAGAAGCTAGTACTAGATATTTGATCGTGCATGACTCGAGTATAAACATTCGTGCTCATCTCACAAAGTTTGCTCCTAGCGGGATTCGAACCCGCGACCATCAGAACAGTAGATAGGGTCACACCAACTGAGCTAAACCGGTTATCATAATATTGAATTAGAGGTTTTTTATATACCAATGGTATAGGCAAACGAACGCACAGCCCACCATTGCATTTGAATCTGTAAGTATTGATTTCTTGTTTTCGAGAAATTTTAGTGATTCAAATACTTATTAAATTTATGAAATTCTTGTGTATCGTGAAACAGAGTATTATTTTCCCAGTATATAACGGACAATCGAGTCATATGCAATGATTCTGTCTTCACCTATAATTGGCTAAGTTACTCAACTATAAAAACAAGACTTTTCAGAACATCAGCCATTCGAAGCTCAGTAACAATGCTAACAAAGATAACCATAGAATCCCTTTCCTTAAAAAAGACTGGAAGGGGTCGCTGTTTAGCTGTTGTTTATCTGTTATCTGTGTAATAATTGTGTTATTTCTGTGTTTGATTATGATGTAAAATAAAGAGTATTCTGTTAGCTGTGTACATAGACATTCAGTTTTTTCTGTGTTTCTTCATGGTGTTCAATAAAGCCTATTGTATTTTAAAAAGACCATCCCATGTCTAAAAAAAAAATGTACCATCTTACTAATATTATAAACGCGAGAGTTTGTAAGTATGGATGTATGTTTGTTACTCTTTCACGTAAAAACTACTGAATGGATTTAATGAAAGTTTACAATAATATAGCTTATACATCAGAATAACACATAGGATACAATTTATAAAGATACTAGCTTTAGCCCGCGACTTCGCCCGCATGGAATTCGGTTATCGCGCTCCCGCGTGAACTATGCGCTTTTTCGGCATAAAAAGTTGCCTATGTCCTTTCCCGGGACCCCAACTATCTCCATGCCAAATTTCATCTCAACTGGTCCAGCGGTTGAAGCGTGAAGAGCAACAGACAGACATACAGACAGACAGAGTTACTTTCGCACTTATAATATTAATATGGATTGTGTATATAAGCTACTCGAAATACTAATCCTGCGCAGACGAAGTCGCGGGCACCAGCTAGTATCTCTTAATTTAATTAAAACGATTACCTATCTACTAGACACCTTCTACTATCTAAAGACCCGCGCCTTCACGTTTCAAAACGCTTCAATTTTTTTATTATTATTTAAAAAGCACCACCAACACTCTCAACGCATAGTTGATGGCTGTCTCAGCATGCACACATGTGTTGAGAGTGTTGGTGGTGCTTTTTAAATACATTGAAGCGTTTTGAAATGTGAAGGCGCGGGACTTTAGATAGTAGAAGATCTCTACCAACATGAAAGCTTCGTAGTAACTCAAAGTAAAGAAGCCCTTACGCTTCATCCTTTCAAAGAACATTATAGTTTCATTTTGCATGCATTTTTATCGAGTTAACAGACGTTTGTGACAGTCGGAACGCGGAATATTCCTGTTATTACCGCGCAACGAAAAAATAAAAATCCTCCCTCCTGTGAACTTTCTTGAAAGCGAGAATTTGATTTTCGCGTATAGAGTTGTCCTGTTGCTAGGATGCTTTGTCGGCCGACCCCTAGGCCAGAGGTTGGTAAATATTTTCAAACTTTCGCCCTCATACGCAAATTGCGCGCTCCAGGCCTTTTGTTTAGGGTATTCCGAGCCTTTGTGGTTCGTTTGAAATCGCGCCAGGCTCGTAATAAAAACGAATGCTTTTTCGCCGACCTTTGCGATTGTCGCGTGTTATTGTTCGGAGCTACCAGTGGAATTTAATCTTCAAATTGAGTAAGGGTTATTTGTGGCACAGATCAAGTAATGGTTACTACGTAATAGATAAGTCACTAGCCCTGGTAGCCTAGTGGTTTGACCTACCGCCTCTCATGCAGAGGGTCGTGGGTTAAAACCCGGCCCGCACCTCTGAAATTATTTATGTGCGAAATTCAATTTGAATTTACCACTGAGCTTTTCGGTGAAGGAAAACATCGTGAGGAAACCTGCACGCATCTGCGATGTAATTCAAGGATGTGTGTGAAGTCCCCAATCCGCACTGGGCCCGCGTGGGGACTATAGCCCAACCCTCTCGTGATGAGAAGAGGCATGTGCCCAGCAGTGGACCGTAAATAGCTGAAAAGCTCAGTGGTAAATTCAAATTGAATTTCGCACATAAGTAAACTTAGAGGTGCGAGCCAGAATCGAACCACTAGGCCACCACGGCGTGCTAACAACCCTAGCATTCAATTTCAAGCCGTTTTGTTTCCGTTGGTATTTTATTTTGACATTACAAAGATAGTGGATGAGGCGCTTCTTGCGGGTTTACTTTACCTACGAAATGTGCGAAATTCATATCCAATCAACTTTTCCGATGAAGAAAAACATCGTACGGTCTGAAAATACCTGCGTAGAAATTCAATGTCCCAAGAGACATTGTTATGGTAAAAGGAAGCCAGTGCCCAGCAGTGGGACGCACAAAATCAAAAAGATTTACCTACTAAGAACCAGTAGCCGAATCTCGGTATCATTGGTAACTGATACGACTATCGATCATACCATTATAAGCAGTGGACGGAAAAAAAACTTGATTAATGACCGCACAATTTGTCCAAGACGCCTGATAGTCTCTGAGATAGATGGGTTGTAAAATATGTCGAATATTGGAGATAAAATCAATTAAGGACAAAGTTACCGCCCACGCAAACAGGAGCAAGTATCAAGGCTCGAGAAAAAGGGACAACATTGTTGGTTCTAGTAACTGGTAATGACACTTATAGCAATTCCTAAATATCGCTATTTTTGGGCACTTTGCCGAGTGACACTGATTTAGGATAAATATTTCATTTTTAAGTTTTCTTTAGTTCAAGTTTCTCTTTAATGCGATAGCAAAAAAATTATGGTTATTATACCTTTGTTTTGAATAAAAAAAAACTTTGTTTCACCATCCCATACCGTCATTTAACCATCATTTTTTCGTTTGAAATTTGTTTTTTTTTTTAAAATAAAAATGGGATACTTGCATACTTTTATGTGTGGAGCTTGATTAAAATACGTCTTTAGTTATCAACGTGGTAAAAAAGGGCTTTACCAATTAGAGGGCCATCGTGCCTATTCCTTAGCGCCAGTTCGCGCCACTGTCGTGGGGGGTTTGGCTGTAATGCCACATTTGAAGTATTGGAGACCTCAATATTATTAAATTAGCGTATAATATGGGCTATGTGGTATATTGGCAACATTGAACCTCACGCGTCACTTGCCTCTAGAGCGGAGAAAATTCCTAAGCAGATCTCATAACACGTGTACAGTACACATAGGACGATGGACTTTCTAAAGATTAATAATTTTATTTTCGACTAGTTTCTGCCCGCGACTTTGTCCGCGTGGAATTCGGTTACAGCGTTCCCGCGGGAATTTAGCGTTAAACTAAAATAAATTATATACCTTCCTCTTGAATCACTCTATCTATTAAAAAAACCGCTTCAAAGTCCGTTGCGTAGTTTTAAAGGTCTAAGCAGACATAGGGACAAACAGCAGGAAGCGACTTTGCTTTATACTATGTAGTGAAGACTCATGTTCGAATTGTCCATTGATTTTATTTTCTACGACATAAATTATTTTTGTCATAAAATGTCCAATACTATTTTTGACATAAAATGTCCAAGATCTTTTTCAAATACGAGCAAAAAGGAATACCCGCTTGTTTTATTTATATTACATTAAAATTAAATTGAAATTGGAGTAATTTGAAAGGAAGTGTAAATTATTAAACGGAGCTCAAGTCGCTTATTTAAGACGATATAATCGCATTTCTCAGGCTGATTTGGAATTTCTCATTAATTTTGAAACAAATTGTACCGATGGAGAATGCTGGATTAGAACAGGGTTGCTCGACGCAATAACGCATGGTTCCCGTGGGAACGCGATAGCCGAATTAAACCCGGGCAAAGCAGTAAAGTAACCAAAAAAATATCCGGAAACACTATCTAAATGGACGTCGTCCTATCCGGTCATTTGTCAAATGGATGACACGTCGACGTACTTCAGATTAACGAGCCTACCTGACAATCTGGGATGACAAGGATTTTCTCTCCGCTGCTGGCTATTTTTATAATGTCACATTATTCTTGTTTGAAAATGTTTAGGGCCTCTTTCAGAGACTAGCGATTCGACGCGCGGGGCGATGAGCGGCGCGTCTAGCGACTGAATTAAACACGTGTCGATAGTTCATAGTGTGCATGGAGTATTTTCACCCAAGTCACCCAGAGGGCAATGGAGAGGGCTATACTCGGGGTTTCTCTGCGTGATAGAATCCGAAATGAGGATATCCGCAGTAGAACTAGGGTCACCGACATAGCCCGAAGAATTGCGAACCTTAAGTGGCAGTGGGCGGTAGCACATTGCTCGCAGGACTGATGGCCGATGGGGCCAGAAAGTCCTGGAGTGGCGTCCGCGAACCGGTAGACGAGCTGTCGGTAGGCCTCCAACAAGATGGAGTGACGACCTTTTAAAGGTCGCGGGAACGGAAGAGAATAATATCTTACAGACGGAAATGTACTCAAATTATTCCTTCTCAATATCGGAATCTAGCAAAAAATTCCTCGAACGCAAAATCAAAAGCGAGATCTTTTTAAAGGTTCTCAAAGGGCTTTCCGGGTCACTTCCCTAATCTGTGCCGAGATAGTATTTTCCCAGTTAATTATTGTAATTTTTTGTACGATTTCCCATCAGCCCATCCGGGCGGAATATTAAAAAGTAACGGCTCATTACGGAGAATGCTCGTTAAAATCGTTAACAAGTCCTAAGCGGCGGAATAAGTACATTTGAAATGGAAATGTACCTCTAAATATTTACTGGGTGTAAATGTTTTTAGGGTGCTTTTCGATCGATCAATTACCAGTGCTCAATGTCTTGACTCCGCTGCAATATGCATTGTACAATGTAGAGTGGGAACACTCCATGGGCTAGGTACGGCCAAACCTTTCTTCCATTTCCATAACTTGATCGATGGCCTGTTAATATTTAAGAAAGTCATTCTGGTTTTTTAATGTAGGCAAATGAGCACACAGGTCACCTGATGGCAAGCGGTCACTGCGGCCCATGAACACCGAAATCTTATGATTCCTTATTAAGAAACCATAAGATCTGGTGAGTGTTCTCAGGAGTTACATGACCTGGTCCCTCCGTCACCTTTTCATTATCGGACATCCAGACGGGGGGAGAGTTTGCATCCTTTTGTAGTTCATACTCCGTTCATTCGAACAAAGCGCTTTGCATCGTCATTTCTGATACGGACTGCTAAGGAATGGAACTCTCTTCCGTCCTCTGTTTTCCCCGACAGTTATAATCTACAGATCTTCAAGACTAGAGTGAATAGGTATTTACTGACCCAGTGAGCTACATCTTTGGCCTCATCGTCACTTTCCATCAGGTGAGATGGAGGCTAATCGCTGGTCAGTTCTACATAAAAAAAAAAAAGATCTCGAATGCGTTGCCTACCCTGAAGCCTAAGATGGAAAGCCTTTTCTTCTGTTGCCAAACGCTCATTGCATTACCACAGTATTTGTTTTAGGCACAGATTAAGCGATGTGTGCCCCGTCCAATCGAGTTCACCAAAATCTACACACTTTTACATCTGACATGTTTGCAATAAAGTCCAAAAGTGTACACATGAACTTCACTGGATTTCTTCAACCCGACTTCAAAGCCCCTGATTACGCTCTAGGCGAAGGAAAACACAATTTAACATGTTACCTTTGCATTTCCAGGTATAATTCATTTGACAAGCGAGCACTTTGACTTGGTGTAATTTTATATATTTTCATCTCGGAAATGTGGTTAGATACGTTTTCCTTTTAGTTCAACTGAATAAGTAATAGTCATAATGGTGAAGCGTTCTTTTGTCTCTCTGCATTTGTTTTCCAAACTTCGCTTGCACTATTATTTGTGCTTTCGTGAAATTGCGCTTTGTTAGGTAGCACGCATTTTGTGCACGCATGTTGTTGAATACGTTCCACAATGAATGCGTTCCATGAGGTTTCTTATCGTGACGATCTTAGATTTGTTCAGATGTAGGTATTGTAGGTAGAATAGAATAGAATAGAAATCATTTATTATATCACAAAAGACACCACCACCAACTTATACTAGGTACAATAAGGATAAATCTTAAGACTACACAATGGTGTCGAAATGTGACACAAAAAGGTCCTCCTCTCAGCATGGTATAGCACGACACAACTTAGAAGGCGTGCGGCGAAGCACTAAAGCCGTTGACGCAGAGTCTATTATTGCTTAATCCCACGCGCCTTCTAAGTTGTGTAAACCCGTACCTACATATTTTCGGAGAAATCATGACTATGATAGCGGAACGCTGCTTCTTAGCTCTAAAATAGTTTACCAAGATGGACAATGGACATACTATCCTATTATTATATAATTCTCTTCAGTACCTTACAAACTTGATGTTGCTTGAAATTAACCACATAATTTACGACGACGACGACGTCATCGCATTTCACCACATACATGACGATCTCTTCATCTCCCTTTACATTTAAATTCTATCCCGTTTATTTCATAATGCTGCTGCGCGGGGCTGCATTTTGTATTTCACGAAGCTAACTCCTGGAGATTGTAAATCTTGCGAACGCTTCGGGCTCAAATGTATGACTTACGGTTATCGTGGTGATCCAACTAGTGAAAAAAGTTACATCATCATCATAACTTCAGTCTATGTCAGTCCACTACTGAACATAGGCCTTCCCTAAGCAGTAGCTAGAGAGTATCCAAGGGCCCTGGGGCAAAAGAAAATGGGTCCTTTTCAGAACAGATTAGGTCTTTTTATGTAAAATCACCAATAGTTCTGAGATGGGCGCACTCATAGGGCAATGGAGAGTGATCACAGGTATTCACTATATTCGCAAATAAGGTCATCGTCATAACCCGAACAACGCGAACTTTATGTGCGACCTATTATTTTAATGAATTTCAATATGTAAGAAATACGCACCTTTTTTTTCTATACCAATCGTATAGGCAAACGAGCGCACAGCCCACCTGATGGTAAGTGGTCACTGCGACCCATGGACACCGAAATCACATGATCCCCCATTAAGAAACCATAAGATCTCGAATGCGTTGCCTACCCTGAGGCCTAAGATGGAATGCCTCTGTGCCAGAAATTTCACCGGCTGCCTTAACCCCCTACCGGAACACAACAGTGCGAGCACTGCTATTTGGCGGCAGGTTAGCGGGGAAAGACGGTGGTACCACCCCGGACGTACCCAGCACCAGGTCCTACCACTAACAAAAACTACTACACTCAACAGCAAAGAAAACCCGTTTCATTGCTGTTGAGTGTATGATTAAGACTATAATACGTAAATAACACGGATAAGTGAATACTTCTCGTCCCTGGAGACGGGACATGATTTGCTTTATTTATTTGAATTACTATTTTAATAATTATAATAATAATTTATCAACACCGGTAGCATGAGCCCTGCTTCGCTGCCGGCGGCATTCTAGTTTAGGTTTTTATAATTATATTTTGTATTATTATTTGTATTTTACTTTTTATATCCATATTGTAAAAACCTTACTTAAGTAGAGAAATTAATAAAGGGAATAATAATTTGTATTTAGTTGGTTTCTGTTTAGTTTTTTAGCAACTGATTAATTTGACTGTTTTGTTCAAAATGCGTGTGTAAGTTGATGCCACCTGTAATTAAGTAGATAAACATCTTTATGTGCCACTTGTTTTGTTCCGTGTTGTATGAGGTCATGACCTCGTGAAGGTCGTGGGAAAACGGTGGGTGCGAGTAGCACAGGACCGGTCTGAGTGGCGAGCCTTGGGGGAGGTCTATGTCCAGCAGTGGACGTCTTTCGGCTGAAATGATGATGATGTATATGAGGTGATGCATTATCTGTTAGCAGTCCTTAAATAAATAAGAATTTTGCTGCCTAGTCTTAATGGATGTGTGTGATGCGCATGATCCAGTATAACTGCAGCAGTATAACTACGAGGTTAGCAGATGAAATGGTCTGGTGGTGTCTATGGTGTCTAACTATGAATAATAATGTCTATACTAATATAATAAAATGCGGAAGTGATTGTCTATCCGTCTGCTTGTTATTAGGTATATCTAAAAAACTTATATAACCGAATTTCATGCTGGTGAAGTCGCGGGCAGAAGCTAGTCTATTTTAATATTATAAATGCAAAAGTAACTCTGTCTGTCTTTCTGTCTGTTTATTACTCTTCACGCTTCAACCGCTTGACCGATTTACATGAAATTTGGTATGGAGGTATGTGAAGTCCCGGGAAAAGACATACGCTACTTTTCATCCCGGAAAACGCGTAGTTCCCGCGGGAACGCGATAACCGAATTCAACGCGGGCGAAGTCGCGGGCAGAAGCTACTTAAAAATAAAGCCATCTGCCTACCATTTAAGTTTTCCCGTGAAACCGTTGAAATTCCTCTTCCAGTCTCAAAATGGCGCGAGCTCTAAACAAATTTGATTTCTCGGAAGCATGGTTGAAAATTGTTAGGGAATCACACTGAAATTTGTTAGGGAATCTTTCGCAATAAATAATTTACGCTCGCCGAAGCTGTAACTACCTAGTACTCTTTTATTTAAATTTGTAAGGCGATACAAGCATCAACGGGTCTCATTTCAAAGCAATTTTGAGGAGTTCGCGACAAAACGTTAGGCCAGCCACGAGGCAAATGGAGTCATTAAGGTCCTAAGAATAAGGAATACTAGACAGTTCTAGAAAATTCTTTTTTGACGTGATAACGTCTTATAAATTGACGAACGCCGGATGCGCCTACCAAAAAAACATGACGCAATAGTAGCGTTGTAGCGTTACTAGCGTTGTAGCGTTACGCGACGTTATCTATATATAAAAAACAAGAAACTGACTGACTGACTGATCGATCAACGCAGAGCCGAAACTACTGGTCGTAGAGAGCTGAAATTTGGCATGCAGGTTCCTTAGGGAATTTAGGAGAGCCCCAAGAGAACGGAAAAAAAACGGGATTTATCATTTTAATATTTCTCCGCGTACGAAGTTGCGGGGAAAAGCCAGTCACGTATAAAATTATCGGCCATAAACCTACTTTACAGACAACCAATTTTCATCCCTTAGACTTATTGGAAAAAATCTTGAGAAGTCATTTAAGTTAAGACCGTCCTCGTCTGTCTCAATTTCGATGGACCAGTTCCTGGACCAAGTTCTGAGTTTTAGTCGCCTCATCTGCAGATACTGACTGACGGCGGATAGTCGTTGGAGTAAACGCGTTCTTGAGTGGAGACCACGACAAGGCAAACGAAGTGTAGGGCGCCCTGTTGCCAGGTGGAGTGACGATTTGCGCAAGGTGTAGATTGGATGCGGCACGCCTTGGACAAAGCTCATTGGCGTGCATTGGGTGAGGCCTACGTCCAGCAGTGGACTACTATGGGCTGTTGATGATGATGATTTGCAGATAATTGTCTCATCTACCATTTTTAGTCTGTGATCGCATCGCGCGGTCAAAGAATAGTGTCGTTAGAGGAGTAAACGTCGCTCGGAATTGCGGGGATCACGCAGGCGGCCCGTCCTACGGCAAACGACAGGCTATTTTAAACCTAATGACGCTTAATTGAATGTTTACAACCGCATAGACCTTTTTAAGATTGCATTCCATTACATGTATTTCTTTTTAGAGCGAAACTAAAGTGTTTCTCATGCGAAGGGTTCGCAGACTCCAGATACATAGAACTTACGAGAAGATGGAAAATTCAACAATAGGGTAACGTATTATACACCATTCAAGGAAAAATCGGGAAGTACTTATTTATAATAGATTATATAAAAAAGCTACCTAAAACATCGACCTTTAATCATAAAAATGCATAAATAATGTAATAATTACATTTATAAAATGTTGTTTTTTTATCTGTCCCAAAACGGTAGGCGCCATATTGATAGTTGCTGTGACGTCACTTCGACTGTAAACAAAGCGTTACAAGTAAGCGTTTTAAGTTTTTACTTGACTTGTTTGGTTACTAAGTACATAGAATATTTACAATCCTAGTGACGTCACAGACCAAGCAAACATGGCGGCTACCTTTTTAGCACGTAAACTGAAAATAGGAATTTACTTTTTAAGGTATTTATGCCATTCAGATAATCGAAATAAAAAATCTTGTGCTTCAATCCGACATAAGGATCATTTTAAACCACATTAAAAAAAAATGGTGTAATACCCTATTCAGCGAGAAAAACTATTGTGTCGTTGAGTTTTCTGAAACAAACGTGTGTGTAAAGCTGTGGTAAAGCTATTCAAGGGAGTGTAAGTATGAAGTGTTCAGTAATATGAAAATTGACTATGCGCGACGTTCAGCTTTGATGAAAACGAATTATCAAGAACTCGTACTTAACACACAGCGACTTCGAATTGACGATACAATAGTACATTACAGACCTAGGGTGGTGGATTCGTAAATGTCCCAGATCGCAGGTTTCTGTGGCCCGAACCGAAGGTGAGGGCCATAAATATGCGATCTGGGGCTTTACGAATTACCGCCCGTGGTTTGTCAAAAGTTTTACGTCTTGCCTTGGCCAAGAAGTGAGATTTTCTCTCCGCGTAGCGGGCAGAAAATCCCACTTTACGGCCAAGGGTGACGTAAAATATTTGATTAAGTATATATTATATTTTGTAACTTAATTATTAAAACTAGCTTCTGCCCGCGACTTCGCCCGCGTGGAATTCGGTTATCGTGTTCCCGCGGGAACTATGCGTTTTTCCGGGATGAAAAGTAGCCTATGTCCTTTCCCAGGACCCCAACTATCTCCATGCTAAATTTCATCTCAATCAGTCCAGCGGTTGAAGCGTAAAGAGGTAACAGACAGACAGACAGAGTTACTTTCGCATTTATCCATATCCATAATCCATATTAATATTATAAATGCGAAAGTAACTCTGTCTGTCTGTCTGTCTGTCTGTCTGTTTGTTACCTCTTCACGCTTCAACCGCTGGACCGATTGATATAAAATATGCATGAAGGGGTCCCGAGAAAGGACATAGGCTACATTTTATCCCGGAAAAACACATAGTTTCCGCGGGAACGCGATAACCGAATTCCACGCGGGCGAAGTCGCGGGCAGAAGCTAGTAATATTAATATGGATTAGCTCAGTAAAATTAGCTTAATTAATAATTATCGTTAATAGTGATTATTGAAATTGATTTGTGTAAATTAGCAGTAATATGAGACTAGCCCTAAGTAGGCTGATTTTTCAATCGTCTGATAAAATTTATTCTTCAGATAGTCCATTCAAAATTCAAATTTAAATTTTGTATGGGCTATCTGAAGAATAAAATCCGACGATTGAAAAATCAGCCCTCAGTAGAAGGGAAGGGGGGGACATTTTGTGTAAGACATTGATTTTGTATGACAAATTCTAACTCACCCAACACAATATACGTTTCTCGACATGATGTGGAACCATTTGGAATTGACGGTACCTATTTACCGACAATTTATTACTGTAAACATCTTTCTACGATTTATATATTTTTACAGTCTAGACGTCGTTATTTATGCATTATACGTTATGGCAGCTTGAAGTCAGATAATCTTGTCGTTTTTTACGCAAACGTCTCCTGCACACGATAATTTGACGGATAAGAATAGTTTCAATGATAAAGAAAATAACTTTGGATTCAATTTTATCATTTTTGCCATTGTTGGCTATAGTTGCCAACAATAGTGGCCGAAAGCAAAATTTTCAAATAAAAATATAAAAACCGCCTTCAAACGCCGACAGATTGCGAAGTCGGTGTCATAATATAGTGAACTTGATATTGGCATCGCAGTCTGTCGGAGTTTGAAAGCGGCTTTATTTTTTTATTAAAAAAAATTTTTTGTAAGCTCAAAATAGATCTAGAAATGCGGTAGGTAGATTCGGGGCTTATTACTCTTATTAGGTATATAACGGCCGCCACGATAACTACTTTTTCTCAAGTTCTTTTCATAAAGCCGCTTGTGTCTAAAAACATTCGGCTTTCTTGAAGGATTGGAGTACTTTATCCCGAATTCAAAGGCTGCATGAATATTTTTTTGTATTGTAAGGTTGCCGTTTCCCATTTTTTAGGATACGGGTCAGATGTGTGATGTAAGGGTGGGCTTAGACTGGTTGTTTTTATATTAAAACTACATTCTGCCCGTTACTTTGTCCATGTGGTGGTGGTTGAAGCGTCAAGAGGTAACCGACATACAGAGTTACTTTCGCATTTATAATATTAGTAGGTATGGATTAAACAATACAATAATATGTTGAAAACTAATAAAATACTTGCGCCATTTTTGGTACGCTAGGGTGGAACATACAAACAAACATACAGCATAGGCCATAGATGTCCCATGGGGAGGCCCATGGCCGCTGTCTTTCGGCTGAAGGGATGTTGATGCTCGGAGGTAGTCATTACAATGACGATTAGGTATGTCACGCGATATAGTTTCATCATCATCATCATCATTTCAGCCGAAAGACGTCCACTGCTGGACATAGGCCTCCCCCAAGGCTCGCCACTCAGACCGGTCCTGTGCTACTTGCTTCCACCGGTTTCCCGCGACCTTCACGAGGTCGTCGCTCCATCTTGTTGGAGGCCTACCGACAGCTCGATATAGTTTGAAAAGCTTCACTAATATTTTTTCAAATTTTGTCCCCAAAAATAGGGTCTATGGTTAAAATTCATTTATTTTCGTATACGTACCAAATTTCAACTTAATCGGTCCAGTAGTTTCGGAGAAAATCGACTGTGACAGACACACGAGTGAACCTATAAGGGTTCCGTTTTTACCTCTTGAGGTTCGGAAGCCTAAAAAAAGAAATAAAGAACTCCCGCAAACGCTGTCGTGTTCCGGCAGGGGGTTAAAGAAAGCCGGTGAAATTTCTGGCACAGAGGCATTCCATCTTAGGCCTCAGGGTAGGCAACGCAGAGAATTCAAGATCTTATGGTTTCTTAATGGGGGATCATAGGATTTCGGTGTCCATGGGTCGCAGTGACCACTTACCATCAGATGGACTGTGCGCTCGTTTGCCTATACCATCGACATAAAAAAACGCGCCTAATAATAGAAAGTAGGGGGTCGAAACTAACCATCCTATTCCCTGAAAAAATGTACGCACATCCCGATCTGTCAAGGAACGTCCATCCAATGTGTCCCGCGCTCGCGGCCATCACTGTAATACAACAAAAGCGGTTTCGGTCGCACAAAAGAATAAAATATGTGCATTTCACGGGTGATCCATCGACTTCACTTTGTAAGAGACGTCCCGACGAGCACAGAGCCCAAAAGAAGGCAGTATGATCACGTGAACGAATAGCTCTTCAATATAGTCTAAGATCCGAGTTAGCAATGACCTTCACCCATCTGTTTAGCCGATGAAAAGTTTTTTTTATCTATAGGTATCTATATTAATAATAGGTCTGTAGAAGAAGTCGCGTCTGAAACTTGAAAATTAAAAGAAGCTAAAGGGGACTATATAAACGATACTGAACACAAAATAATGATTTTAGAAAAAGTACTGTATGTATGTATGTCTGGATTTAACTCGAAAACTACTGGAAGGATTGCAACAAAAATTGGCATGGGGGTAGTTTATAATTTATCCTGAAAATCGCATAGTTCCCGCGGGAACGTTATTTCCGAATTCCACGTGGACAAAGTCGCGGGCAGAAGCTAGTCCCTAATATGTTATTGAATACAAACCGCATGGGTTGGCTAAGGAAATCCTAGCGGACATATACATATACATAGACAGACATGTTCATACATGCGAACCCGATTATTACGAAGGGACTTCTACTACTACTACAGCCTATTTGCGTCCCACTGCTGAGCACAGGCGTTCTCTCACCACGAAAGGGTTCGGGCTATAGTCCTCACGCGGGTCCAGTGCGTATTGGGGACTTCACACACATCTTCGAATGAATTCGCAGATGAGTGCAGGTTTCCTCGCGATGTTTTCCTTCACTGAAAAGCTCAGTGATAAATTCAAATTTAATTTCGCACATAAGTAAACTAAGAGGTTCAAGCCGGAATCTAACCCCCAACTCTCTGCATGAGAGGTGGTAGGTCGAACCACTAGGCCACAACGGCACACCTTCTACTACTTCTACTTCAGCGACGAAGGGTCTGCAGAATACTTTTTTTATCGGCAGCATTTCAGATCTGCACAGGCTTTCCAGACATAAAATAATATGCTATTTTTGTTCTTTCATGTCTATGTGTTAACGCGACATTATCACGTTCTTCTCATCATCTTTTCTCTATTTTATATTTAGAACGTTGTAAAAAATCCAAAATTAATTCAATTTGAATTTACCACTGAGCTTTTCGGTGAAGGAAAACATCGTGAGGAAACCTGCACGCATCTGCGAAGTATTTCAAAGATGTGTATGAAGTCCCCAATCCGCACTGGGCCCGCGTGGGGACTATAGCCCAAACCCTCTCGTGATGAGAGGAGGCCTGTGCCCAGCAGTGGGACGCAAATAGGCTGTAGTAGTAGTAGTAGTAGTAAAAATCAAAATCCATCGCACTGTCCAATTCGATTCCTCTGTGTGCTTTGAATACCTACAATGTGCGATCAATTCTATCCCGCCCATTTAATACTCTACCACCGGACGCGTCTCCCCAAGGATCAGGCCCTTGTTTATTCTTGTAGCTGGTTTCGCGCCTTATTATTCCCTTGTTCTTTAGAGGGAAACTTATGGCGTCAATAGGCTATCTGCAATGATTTGGGGAACGCTTCAGATCCTTGCCCTGTTGGGTTTCTTTTGATTTATACGTAGCTCTCAATCAATTCATTATTTATACGCCATGCTCATGTTCAATGCGAGAAGGTTTACAGCCACGATTTATTTCTGCGGACATCGCCTCTTTTGCCTTTTGCCCTTTTGCACTTGAGAATTCACCATGGAGATGAAAAAGGGCAGATTTGATCCATCAAAATTGTTCATGTTGAGTAACATTGGTGAAAATATAGATTTTTCGAGTACCTAATACACTAATTAGTATTTGTAATGTTCATCCGTGTAAATAAATTGATATTGAGAAATGAAAAATGTGACACAATACACTGAAAACTGAATTTTTCTTTACTTTTGAATTGCTATAAAGTGCCGCAATCACTTACCTACGATGCATTTATCCATCACAATTGCGTTTTTACGTACTTTTTTTATGTCATTGATATAGGCAAACGAGCGCAGAGCTCACCTGATGGTAAGTGGTCACTGCGGCCCATGGACACCGAAATCCTATAATCCCCCACTAAGATACCATAAGATCTCAAATGCGTTGCCTGCCCTGAGGCCTAAGATGGAATGCTTCTGTGCCAGAAATTTCACCGCTATTTCTATTCAATTCTTAAATGCCTGAAAGAGTTTATGGAAATATATGGTGGCTGCAGGTACTTAAGTTTTCAATGATAAGTATATTTATCTAAATCGAAGTTGCCATCGACCCATCTCAACTGCTCACGCTCTTACCTTAACGAGCTGTCATCCTCATACGGAAGGTGTTTAGCTTCGAAAATATAAGGCTGGCTATTTATTGACAGGCGGCTAATTCTCAAAGCGATACGATCGACAATCGACATCGGCATAATTCACGTCATGTTCGACATTGACGACATGACGCTCTGGTGAATTCATTTCTGACGTGTAAAAGTGCCCCTATGTGGCCAATTTGCTGAATTAATGTTTGTTTGATTAATTGACTGGCAAACGTTGATGCTACGAAACATGTCGCGAATGAAATATTTGTTTAAATCTTTTTCGTTGCATTGAGCCTCAAACTACAATTAATCGAATCTGATCTTCTTAGTTTGTTTTAAAGCCTTTAAGCGGAAACTACAACTACTACTACTACTACAACCTATTTGCGTCCCACTGCTGGGCACAGGCCTCCTCTAATCACGAGAGGGTTTAGGCTATAGTCCCCACGCGGGCCCAGTGCGGATCGGGGACTTAAGCGGAAACGCCAACGCGATTTATACTACCACAATCACAACATATGCGATAAACTTCTCACCTTTTGGTTAGGTAACGAAACCATCGCGTAGAAACCTGTACTCTCTTAGCATTAGTTTATTAGCTTTTCAAAAAAAAGAATGAATCATCATCATCATAATTTTTAACGACATTTTCGGACCTCGCACACTTTATTGATCGAAAAACTAAGCGATATCTGATTGGTCTCTGCTACTGCTACTGCCTTAACGATTGTAAGAAAGGGACAGAGCTACATTGTAAAATGTCACAGTTTTTTATGTCGTTGTTAAGTTTTCAAGGTTTTAACGGTATTTTTATGGGTGTCAGGATTTAAACGGAGAGCTGGGTAACGATCTTGTCACGTACTTGTAAACGATTAATTTTACGAGCGCTGTCCTTTCGTGTTAAGTAATTTAATTTACTTACCTTTTATCACAAAAAATCATTTACCAAAAAGGCCAAAATATAACGCAAAGTTGGTACCTTTATAAATCCTAACTAAACTCTAAGTAGAATCTCTGGTCATAATGACAAAAACATTCTATAATAAATATTACCTAGGCACATGTTTTCTGAGACTATTTTTGCGTAGCTTTATTTCTATTTAAAATTTTCCGAGATAACTTAACGAGTTGGTAATTCCAAGCTATCATACTGCTTAAGCCACGGGTTTAGTTTAGCCAAATTAAACATAAATTTTCAAGCAACCCGAGATAGCGCAAATTTCAGTAGACTAGTTGTTATTGTATCCGTCTAGCCTTCTGTTTCCTCATTAACTGTTGTATTAGTAAATATTGACCTATATATTCATGTGTGTGTTTTTTTAGGAACTAAATTGTCCTTTAACAGTATAATTGCTCCGAGTCCGCTCTACTGACGCTTGGTTAGTTATTTTTCGTTAAAAAGAGGAAAACCGCTGTGATTAACTACGAGAATAGCTCGTAGCAGAGCGTAGCATGTAGCAGAGCGTAGCACGTAGCAGGGCGTAGCACTGTAGCAGAGCGGAACAATCTGGTGGCCTAGTGGCTCGACCTACCGCCTCTCATGTAGAGGGTCGGGGGTTCTATTCCAGCTCGCACCTCTAAGTTTACTTATGTGCGAAATTCAATTTGAATTTACCACTGAGCTTTTCGGCGAAGGAAAACATCGTGGGGAAACCTGCACGCATCTGCGAAGCAATTCAAAGATGTGTGTGAAGTCCCCAATCAAGGTTTGGGCTATAGTCCCCACGCGGGCCCAGCAGTGGGACGCAAATAGGCTGTAGTAGTAGTAGTTAGTAGTAGAGCGGAATAGGGAAGTGTGTGATCGTGGTTAATATGCTAATATTTATTATGCACGGTTTCTGTACAAATCTACACTTCTCTTCTATTCTATAATACCTACGTAATGTAGGTACTTGTAGTTCTAAGGTTGAAATTTGCAAATTTCTTTAGGTGGCTGTAACCACTTTACATCAGGTGGGAAATTTGTTGTTCATCAGTCTTACTATAAAATAAAGACTATATAGGACTGGCGGGCTAGGGAAGATTAATTTTCTTGATCATTATTTAATTTGAAATACGAACCGAGGGTCAGTCGAAGTAATGCGTGTATTGTTATATGAGGATTGTCGGGTACCGAAACATTGCAGTGCATCCATACTAGATTGGTAAATAACCGAGCACTGCGAATAACACCAGTGTGGTTGAAGTTAATTGAACACTAAATTACTGGAATAACAGTTTATTAAACTTTGAAGTCATGATTGTGGCGAATTAAAACTAGTTCTAGTTTTTATTACTTGTGTTGTCCTCAAATGTGCTTGCATAGTAAATTAAATGTACCGATTACAACTAGCTACAAATACAATCAACTAACATTTCTATCTCTCTTTTATCACATTTGACGAAGACATGAGTGAAAGTAATAGAATACCAAATCATTTTCCCAAAATTAAAAAACAAACTAACATTCTGGAAGCAATTACTCGACGCAGCGGTGCATGACACCCGTCTCATCTGTCAATCTACCCGAAAAGAGGTCGTTTCCCTTTGAAATAAGATTCATAAAACATTTGTACACCTATCTCAATAAGTGAAAAATGGCGAGATTGACACATCTTGTTTTGTTGTTTTGAAATTCTTTTGACGGTTGTTGTATTAATTTCAAGTCAATAGTTGCTTTGGAATGTTAATTAGTAGCCCCCTAAGACCAGAGTTAGCAAAAAAAAAAGAATCATTATATATAAGAGATCATTTGTGACGCCCATATTATAGACGGTGATTAAAACGTCATGTTTTACATAAAGACGCCAATGTACTTCAAAACCTCTTAAAAACCCGTTTATAACGTGAAGTGATTGCAATTTAGCAAATCACTTTCCAAATTGCAAAGGTGAACCATTTCTCATACAAACTAATTCGTGCCTTCGGTCCAACGATTGTCCTGGATCATCTATGCTCAACCAACTAAACCTTACCGTCATTTTCAGATGAAACAATACAAATTCTAATGACTAACGGGTTTAGCAGCTGTACGGATAAGTTTGTGGTGTTCAAGAGACAAAGGTCGTCATATTGACGATGAAGAAGCTGTCAAAAGTGACGTGCAAGTGACGTGGGTCAGCAATATACGTGCGAGGGGTGTAATTTGTATTGTCGTGGTTTGTCACGGGGTGGTGGGTCTTAAGGTATATAGTATACTTTATTGGTACAGTAGCATAACTGCCACAATAACTTCTTATGTAATATATTAGCATCAAGGTTCCTGCAGTTCTGGAACCCAACGGACTAGCCAGGGATGACGGAAAGAGGCCCGACGGGATAACGTTGGTGCCTTGGAGTATAGGTCGGGCTCTTGTCTGGGATGCTACTTGCGTAGATACCCTAGCACTGTCCCATATTCCGAGCACCAAAACCAGTGCTGGCGCAGTGGCATCTTCGGGCGAAGACTTAACGCCGCAAATATGCTACTCTGGGAAGTAGTTACATGTTTGTGGCTTTTGGGGTCGAAACTTTGGGGCCTTGGGGGCCCAGCGCACGTCGCCTTTTTAAGGATTTGTCCGCCCGCCTCATCGAGGCTTCTGGTGACCAAAGGGCCACTAATTCGCTCAGCGAATAAGCATTGCCATCCAGCGCGACAATGTTGCCAGCCTTTTAGGAACCTTGCCGAGCGACACTGATCTGTGCCAATTTTTTTATTTACAAGTTATTTTTAGTTCTAGTTTTATTTTTATTGTAAGTATTTTAGTTTGTGCCGAAATAAATACCCTTTTTTATATCGAGAGAAATGTCTCTGATGACAGGCATCCATACTAATATTAAAAATGAACGAATGAAAGAACGTACCAAGTCGTCTTCAGCAGCTAATCGTATCATAAATCACTTTGATCAGGCCTCAGGACACAGGACACAGACCTGTCTAGAAAAAGGAAAAAAGGTATTTGTGGATTACACCCATCTTCCCTAATCCCATTCTCATGTTCCCTATCCTCCTTTATCCTCTCCCCTTTCGATATCGGCAACGCATTGGTGACGCCTCTGGTGTTACAAATGTCTGTAGGTGGCGCCGACCACTTACCACCAGGTGGGCCGTCAGCTCGTTTGTCAATCTTTTTACATAATAAAAATCTTATTGCGTATGCTATAAGAGTTCAAGTATCCATCTTTGGAGCATTATCCAACTCCATCGCTGGTGCCGTTACCTTAATAAGGGTTATCGTCTTTTTACTCACCAGGCGCGCTTGGAGAGTGCGTTCGAGTTGGTGATTGGAGGGATCTGTCAATGTCAAACCACGCAAAGTGGCCAATGGCTGTCTTGGCCAACACAAACGCCATTAGCGTATACTATTAGCTAAATTAACATATGTTACCTGCTTTGGGATAGCTAGTGACAGTAACTCCATCGCTTCCTCCATATTCATTCCAAAATTATCTGCGGTGTTTGTACATCTTTGATAGTATGTATATGTTAGTAATATGCAATGTCTTAATACTAAACTTATAGCCAACTGAAATAATTACAAACTATACACATTATGTGTATACGTACTGTTCTCAGTATTTCTACTGTGGCCGCGGCGAACACATTGTGTTGTAAACAATCTCGCTTATTCTTGGACCATCACTTCTATAATGAGCTATACCTACATGGATAGTAAATGTACAGTACGACACAACTTAGAAGGCGCACGGTGAAGCACTTAACCCGTTGACGCAGAGTCTGCTTTTGCTTAATCCACGCGCCTTCTAGTTTGTGTAAACCTGTATGTATTTGTACGTGAACCCACATCTTTATGTAAAAGGGTTGATATTAATCAAAATTCATACTAAGAATTAGTTATTATTATAGCCTACTAGCTGACCCCGCGGACTTCGTACCGCCTTAAACCTCACGGAGCCCGAGACCTTTCCAACGAATGCAAAACCGTGGAAATCGGTTCGTGCGTTCTGGAGTTATAGCGTCAGGGAGGGAACCCGACTTATTTTTGTATAGTAGATGAAGTGTCCCACTGCTGGGCAAAGGCCTCCCCTCTTTTTGGCCACTCTCCTCTGTTCTGTGCAAGCTCCCCCCAATCTGGGTCAAATGCGTCCAAGTTGTCCCGCCATCTCCTTTTGGGTCTGCCTCTTCTCCGGCAGCCATCTCGTGGAACCCACTCTGTGGCTTTTTTGGCCCACCGTTCCGGATGCATCCGCCAGACGTGGCCAGCCCAGTTCCATTTGAGCTTGGCAGTTTTAACACCCACATCAGCAATTCCCGTTTTGGAGCGCAGCTCGGTGTTTCTGATGCGATCAGTTCTACGAACACCGAGAATGCTGCGCTCCATTGCTCGTTGGCAAACAAGAATTAGTTAAACTTTCCAAAATTGTATCTATAAACTAGCTGTTGCCCGCGACTTTGCATGCGCCATAAACATTAATTAAAATCCCTTTTTTACACGATTGACTTATTTATCCCACCTCTTGTAGCCAAGAGTCACATAGGGCATCGCATTTTCCCTGTCATCAGGTAACTTTCGTATTTTTTTTACAATTCCCACGGGACGAGGAAAAGGCGTGGTCTACCGATCGTTAAGGTTGTAAAGAGGTTGTTTTCTTCTATTGAAAAGGTTTTCTTAAGGAAAATTGAGTGCAATATAATAATGACCTTTCTTTATTGTACCTTATGCTTTCTTTGGCAAATGTTTCGAGATAAGCTGCACCTTGTGGGATATTGTGAGGACGTAATGTTGTAATCTCGGTTTCAGGCTTCATTATTTACGATCTTTTCAGTAGAATAACGAAATTTGTGCCTTTTCATTTGTTAAGGGAATAAATGGCCAATCTTAGGTGCAGATAAGGTGAAGATTTCAGTTTGGACATTACGATTTCATTTAATTATCGATTACCTTATCTCGAGAGGTTTTCTACTCGTATTATATTAGTCTTCTTTTCTATTTGTTTAGGGTTGATCTTACGTAGAGTTCTTACTTGGGTCACATAAATTATTAAATAGTAGGTAATACATACAGAATGGCCACGGAATCACCCGCGAATCTAGTCGGCGCGCAACTTGCGCCCAACTCTCCCTTACCGTCATTTATTTCAACCGGAGATACAGAGTGGATCACTGGCCCGCGTAGTTGGTACACACACATTTACAAGTGTACAGACGTCCTCGCACGCACACAGACGTCATCGCACGCAAACATTGACACTTCATTCGAATTGTGTTCGAAATCGTGCTTTTATAGGCCGTGTCCGCCGTGTGGTTGGTATTTTAAATATTTTATTTAAGTTACATAATGTCATCTATTCTTACTTGACTGCATCACAATATGAAGAAGCCAGCCTATGAATAGCCCACCGCAGCAGCTTCTAGCAGCCCTTGAAGACGCGATTACCTCATTCACACGTCGCTAAAGTTGAACAGCACTAAGTATTTCATTCAGGCTGTTTTCACACCTCCGCGGCGGATTGGAAATAGCGGTACCGCTGAACATTTGCGATCGTTTGTCCATTATACACATCTTTGACGCCGTTTACATCTCCGCGTTCAAACCGCTATTTCAGTTCCGCGGCGGAGATGTCAACGGCGTCAAAGATGTGTATAATGGACAAACGATGGCAAATTTTCAGCGGTACCGCTGTTTCAAATCCGCGGCGGAGGTGTGAAAAGAGCCTCATGATGTACATAGCTTACACCTATACAATATACATAACATGATGTACAACGTTCTCTGTATTTTTTATACATAAAACTCACGCCAGTTTTCCGTCAGGTTAGGTTTGTTTACTAACGACTTTAGGTACTTACGAATATATCAACGACTCAATGTAATAATTACTTTATTAAAAAATTGATTACGTACGACCATCTAATAGAAAGTACAATTATATAATGACTAGTTTCTGCCAGCGACTTCACCCGCCTGGAATTCGGTTATCGCGTTCCCGCGGGAACTATGCGTTTTTCCGGGATAAAAAGTAGCCTATGTCTATTTCCCGGGACTCCAACTATCTCCATGCCAAACTTCATCCAAATCGGCCCAGCGGTTGAAAGCGTGAAGAGGTAACAGACAGACAGAGTTACTTTCGCATTTTATAATATTAATATGGATTATATACTCGTACATCAATCTCTTTAGTCTGCAGAATTGTAAAATAAACTCACAGTAAAAAAAAAATACTTAGGCACGCTTCCTTCTTACTATAGTAACGTTAAAATAATCAATTAACAATTGAACTAGAAAAATGAACTCTACCTTTTTTGTAAAAACTCTCAATAGCAAATTTCAATCACTCCATTTTACACGCATTTAGCATTTAAGATGTGATTACTAGTAAACCACAATATACGTAATAGGTATAGCATGACGCAACTTAGTAGGCGCGCGTTGAAGCACTTAAGCCGTTGATGCAGAGACTATTATTGCTTAAACCACGCGCCTTCTAAGTTGTATAAAGCTATACTTACTATCGTACCAGTAGCGACACGCACCGCCCCGCACCAACACAAGTTACCTCACCCCGCCCGCGGCGAACGTGCGCGGCTTATGATAACAAAACCGGTCGGAACGTGCACTCACGCACACTACTACTACTACTACTACTACTACTACAGCCTATTTGCGTCCCACTGCTGGGCACAGGCCTCCTCTCATCACGAGAGGGTTTGGGCTATAGTCCACACGCGGGCCCAGTTGGGGACTTCACACACATCTTTGAATTACTTCGCAGATGCCTTCATGTTTCCTCACGATGTTTTCCTTCACCGAAAAGCTCAGTGGTAAATTCAAATTGAATTTCGCACATAAGTAACCTTAGAGGTGCGAGCCGGAATCGAACCGCCGACCCTCTGCATGAGAGGCGGTAGGTCGAACCACTAGGCCACCACGGCTTCCAAACTCACGCACACACGCGCACGTATTTGTGCAACATAATATGTTAGTGTGTTAGTCGGTTTGTATGGAGAGTCATGGGTGTGACTATACTGTGAAAGTACCTAAACGTAAGTCCGGGGCTTATCTCGAGGGGTCCTCAGCGAGTGAAGAACTCTTGGCAGGAAAGCTCTCGAGTCTCGCACCTGTTCGAGTGTTTCGGGAGGGGCGAAAAAACGAAAGAGAGAAATTAGTCGTCAAGTGTTGCCTGTACCATTGGGCCACTGATTCCTTGAGTGTATGTGAGGAGGCTGTTTATTTTTGTCTTACGATAAGGTTTTGGTGGTAACGAAGCAAGCGCAAGCTTGTGTTGCGGTATAGTACATTACAGACCTAGGGTGGTGAATTCGTAAATGTCCCAGATCGCAGGTTTCTGTGTCCCGAACCGAAGGTGAGGGCCATAAATATGCGATCTGGGGCTTTACGAATTACCGCCCGTGGTTTGTCAAAAGCTTTACGTCTTGCCTTGGCCAAGAAGTGAGATTTTCTTTCCGCGTAGCGGTCAGTAAATCCCACTTTATGGCCAAGGGTGATGTAAAAAAAAAAACGTTTGTGCTTACGAAGACATTGTTTTGGACAGCGTTTTCGACTAATGTGGATTCTAAATGCTCAATTTCATGAAAAAATTATCAATCAATAAAAGACAGTAGGTAGGTAATCAACATTTTCTAAAAAACTCATGTAAAAAAAGAAAAGGTATAAGTCGATTTAATTTTAGACAAGACATCGTAGGTTGTATGTGAGTATAGTCAGATAATAATAATGATAATGCTAACACAGCGTTGCCGCGAGATGGCGTTTTAACGGGATAAAAAGTTCAGTGAATCTCCATACCATCCACCTTAATCGGTCCAGTGGTTTAAGCGTGAAGAGGTGACCGACAGACAGACAGAGTTACTTTCGCATTTATAGTATTGGATATTGGTATGAATTTCATGCTTATATTTATAATACTAGCTTCAAACCGCGACTTTGTCCGCGTGAAATTCGTTAATAGCATTCCCGCGGGAACTATGCATTTTTCCGGGATAAAAAGTAGCCTATATGTAGGCCAGTGTTACAAACTACCCCCATAACAAATTTCGTTGCAATCCATCCAGTAGTTTTCTATGTAAATCTGGACATACATACCTACATAAAAACTTACACAGCTACTGACAATTTTTCTAAAAAATCGTTATTTTTGTGTTCAGTGTCGTTTATATATGTAGTCTCCTGGATTTATAGTTTCTTTTAATTTTCAAGTTTCAGACGCGACTTCTTCTAGACACTTATTATTAGTATAGACTAGCTTCTGCCCGCGACTTCGTCCGCGTGGAATTCGGTTATAGCGTTCCCGCGGGGATTGAGTGTTAAACTATAATAAATTATATGCTAAAACATTCCTCTTGAATCACTCTATCTATTAAAAATAAACCGCTTCAAAATCCGTTGCGTAGTTTCAAAGATCTAAACATACATTGGGACAAACAGCAGGCAGCGACTTTGTTTTATACTATGTAGTGATTAGTATACAGTATTAAGTTAAAATTCCCTCATTTAGTTTGTACATTTGTGCCAAGTAGTTTTATGTAAGACTGTGGCGCCTGCGGGCGTGTGATAGCGCCGACTAATGTGCCCATAACGCTAGTGGGTTTAATGACATGTTACACAGATACCAGGGGCTCTATCCGGTACAAAAGGACAGTGACCGTCTCTAACTCTAAACAAGCTACAATAAAAAACCGGCCAAGTGCGTGTCGGGCCACGCGCAAAGTATAGGGTTCAGTTTACGATGCCCACAGTACCTTTCTAAGACTTATTAGCATGTAGCTAGCCTGTGGTATGAATGACGTGCCCGTCCGACGCCCCTGCCGCTCGAGAAAAATCATCATCATAAGTTGGTCGACTATTACTAAGTTTGTACAGCCTACTTAGCTGTGATAGTTTTCCTTTCAACTACGTTATATATGCTACAACCGTGATTTTTTTCAGCCATCCAAATACCACCATTTAGCTGGCAGGGGGGGGGGGGGACACGTGACCCTAACAAAAAATAGCACTTTAAAGCTTAATATTTCACAAACGCATCACTTAATCAAAAAATGGTTTTAGCAAACCCACAATATTTTTTTAAGCCCTATTCAACAATATGCCGCACTATGGGGTACGCAAGAAAAAAAAAACATCCCCACTTTACGAGTAGGGGAGGTACCCTATAAAAAAATATATTTCAACATTTTATTGTACCACTTTGTCAGCGTAACTAATATGCATATTCATGCCAAATTACAGCTTTCTAGACCTAAGCATCTCCGGGCAATAGTGCGGACAGACGGACGGACGGAAGAAGGGCGGACGGACGGACGGACGGACATGGCGAAACTATAAGGGTTCCTTGTGGACTTCGGAACCCTAAAAAACAAGCTTCTATTAAAGTACCGCTGCCGTGCCGTTTCCGTCGCGCTATGACATGGGGATCTTCAAGAAGCGAGTGAATAGAGCTCTTAAAGGCCGGCAACGCATTGGCAACTGCTCTGGTGTTGCACTTGTCCATGGGCGACGATGACTAACTCCCATCAAGTAGCTGGTCTGCTCGTTTGCCCCCCTATAGTATAAAAAAAGTACTCGTCAAGATTGTACCCATGTTTAGAAACTGTAGCCGAAAAAAAATTATAAAAAAAATCGACTTCAAACTCCGACAGCCTGCAAAGTCGTTGTCAAGTGAACCGACCCAAAACTAAAGGCAAACTTACAGTGAACTTGACACCGACTTTGCAGGCTGTCGGAGTTTGTAGTCTATTTTTTTTATTTCATTTTTTTTAGAGATAGCGATGCTGCCATTTCGAACAGAGCCCCGGTGTGCTCGTGCGGCGTTGGAAAGCTTTCTGCAATTTGGATTTATGTTTGTTATATTTTATAGAGCCACTTAGATAGAAAAGTTGTAAACTAGCGATGAGCAATTATGGTAGCCAAGCTATTTGACCAAAGACAAGCTATTTTTGATTTAATGATAAAAATAAATATATTTGATGATAACATATTTCCAGGCATCCGATTTTAGTTTCAAAGAAATACTGGTCGTACTTGTAGAAGGGAAACCGGTGGAAGTGAGTAGCACAGGACCGGTCTGAGTGGCGTGCCTTGGGGGAGGCCTATGTCCAGCAGTGGACGTTTTTTGGATGAAATGATGATGATGATGATTACTAGGGAAGCTAGAGTCCTATGTTTTTGTTAAGTAGGAACCTAATCGAGGGACCTATTGGATTTTTGAAATTAGCTGGTACAAAGAAAATAGTTATTTGCAAAAAGAGAGCAAAATTGTCTTTTGCTTCGAGTGCTATGTCTGAGTCCTGAGCTAGCGAAAGATTCTATAATTGAATCAGGGGCTACTAAATGTGATAGTAAGATCGTCGTCATCGTGCGATTGTTGTACTTAATTACGGAAACCTAACTACGGAACTGATTTCATCAATTTTACTTACACATTACCTGGGGAACAGATAACTTCTTCCCTCCAGTAAAATACCTATTCAGAAGAATAGCCTTATATCCTTTTTGGATTTAAAGGTATTTTTATATAAAAACATAGACATAAATAATATAGACCTGGTCTAAGCTACACGTAATATGTCCCCACTTCCTTGGTGTCCAATTCAAAGTTTGGCGCCAAGCGTGAAAAAAAGCGTTTTTTAAGAAACTTTCTCAGTAAGTACCTATCTAAAAACTCGTCTCGTTGTTGGAAAAACGTGCAAAGACCCAGCGTTAGTGTCTCGATACACGTATAACTTTGGATTGGACACCAATGAAATGGGAACATACCTATGACGTGTACGTTAGACCGGGTTCATACGAAGTATTATCTATGTCTATATAAAAAGGATCTTTTTGCGGTTTCAAGATCAGCATCTTGAAACTACCAACAACTTTTTTCCACTTTTAAGGTCATCTCAGCTCGCGGAGGCTTTTAAAGCGCTTCAACATCATTACCATCTGTGCCATTTGTCAAAATACGTCATCGGGTGGTCCGAGGTAAAGTTCGCAAGTTAACCGCTATCTCTCACCGCAGCCTCGCCGATTCATCTCCATAAAGTTCACCTGCTCTGCTCGGTTCTAGCGCAGAACAGCTGAACCTTTGCTGCTGATGCCTTTTTAAGGTTTCTGTACCTTCGAAAAAAAACCGACCAAGAAGCGAGTTAAACTCGCGTGGAGAGGGTTCCGACCCTTGATTATTTGCAATGACGTCATTTTCAAACCGTAACCGCACAGGATGAGCTCTTTTATATGAAAGATTTCAAATACCATGGATTTCTTAACAATTTTCGTGTAATCTATAGGTCAATAACTATCCTCCGTATTTTTTCAAAAATTTTAGGTCCAGTACTTTCGGAGATAAGGGGGGGGAGGAATGGTCATTTTTCGCCTATTTTCTTAAATAACTCAAAAAGTATTGACCAAAAAGAAATAAAAAAATATATATTTGAGATCCTCATAAGTACTTTCATTTGATATGTCACACGATATAGTTTGAAAAACTTCATTAATATTTTTTCAAATTTATAGGGTCTATGTTTAAAATTCATTTATTTTCGTTAGACGTCCGTCTTTGGGTCACAAGCTTACGAGTACATATACGTACCAATTTTCAACTTAATCGGTCCAGTAGTTTCGGAGAAAATCGACTGTGACAGACGGACGGACAGACACACGAGTGAATATAAGGGTTCCGTTTTTACCTCTTGAGGTTCGGAACCCTAAAAATGGAACCCTTAGAGGATCACTCGTGTGTCTGTCCGTCTATCACAGCCAATTTTCTCTGAAAGTAATTAACCGATTTAATGGAAATTTGGTACAATAGAAAAGGACGATTCTCACTTGGCGGATCGAATTAGATCGAAGAAAACCGCGGATACGAGTAGCCGAAAGGACGCAAATGCCATTCTGACGACAGGTTTGGCTCAGTTGGTAGTGACTCTGCCCAGTTTGTTGCGGTGCTTCTTCTCAAGCAATGGGTCTAGGAAGCGCTGGTAAATTCTTTTTCTGACGTGTAAAAGTGCCCCTATGTGGCCAATTTGCTGAATAAGTGATTTAATTTTTGAATTGAATTAATCCGGTCGCGGGTTCGAATTCCGCTAGGGGCAAACTTTGTGTGATGAGCACAAATGTTTGTACCTGAGTCATGGAAGTTTAGTATTTATGTATGTTTGTATTTCTCTATATAACTATTTATATCTTTGTCTAGCACCCATAGTACAAGCTTTGCTTAGTTTGGGGCTAGGTCAATTTGTGTGAAATGTCACAACATAAACAAAAAACTAAGATGCTTTACAGACGGTCGAAATTCAGGTGCCATATACCTAGCAAAATACGACGCTCTTCTATTCCATTCGCTAGGTGTGAAATATCGTACACAACGAAGCTCTTTTATTATCATTATTTTGGTAAGCTTTCTGCCACCCATCACACCATCTGCGCCACCGATTCACACGACGGCGTATCTACACTCAACCGCAATTAAACCAGGTCACTTTGTATAGAAAATCCAATACAAAGTGACCCGTTTTCATTGCTGTTTTACTTATTTCGAAAGACATCAGCTCGAACAGCGAGCCGGGCCCATCTGTTTGTCACTTCATTGGCGGATTCTCTTATTGTGAAGCACCATTCTTTAGGCTTTATGGCCTGGCAAAGTTTTGAGCAATTCGCGACGCTTTTCGACTTTGTGCTTGGTCTATTTGTCTGTCACAAAACGACGAATTTGTGTCTCCACTTGAGTCTGCAGTGATGAGGATCATTTTTTCATGACATTGGTAGGTAAACGAGCACACAGTCCACCTGGTGGTAAGCGGTCAATGCGGCCCATGGATACCGAAATATTATGATTTATTATTAAGAAACCATAAGATCTCGATGCGTTGCCCACCTTGAGGCCTAAGATGGAATGCCTCATTGCCAGTAATTTGGTTTATTACTTTTTTAATATTATATAGGAGCAGTTGCCAGCTTATAGCGTAGCGTAAAACCATCAGCGTCACAAAAAGGCAAAGTTAGTTCCATAATAAATTATCTTCTGGAATTATATCCACGTGGTTAACCACGTCGTTTAACGTCAACAAAGTTAGCTGGAAAATCTCGAGTCAAGTTCGCAATATTTAGACACTAGGCGTTTGCCCGCGACTTCGTCCCGCGTAGTCTTAGAATTTTCGTACTCGATGATGCTATGCATATAGATGGTTATAGTCATGGTAGTATTGAAAGTGAGTTGACCCGTGGAAAACCCTACTACTACTACAGCCTATTTGTGTCCCACTGCTGGGCACAGGCCTCCTCTCATCAGGAGAGGGTTTGGGCTATAGTCCCCACGCGGGCCCAGTGCGGATTGGGGACTTCACACACATCCTTGAATTACTTCGCAGATGCGTGCAGGTTTCCTCACGATGTTTTCCTTCACCGAAAAGCGCAGTGGTCAATTCAAATTGAATTTCGCACATAAGTAAACTTAGAGGTGCGAGCCGGAATCGAACCCCCGACCCTCTGCATGAGAGGCGGTAGGTCGAACCACTAGGCCACCTCCGCTGCGGCTGCGTGGAAAACCCGTTCCCGTGGAAATATCGGGATAAAAAGTATCCTATTTTATTCCCAGGGTCTCAAAACTATCTCCATACCAAATTTCATCCAAATCGGTCACGTGTCGTTGCTACGTGAAGGAAGGACAAACAAACAAATAAACAAACAAACAAACACACTTTCACATTATAATATTAGTATGGATTTGGATATAGTGACACTGTTTTATAAACTTCAGAAGATCGTAATGCTAAAATTGGGGTGTAAATGATATTATACAATCACTGTTACTTGTCTCTACGTATGTAAGTTATATTGTAGTGTAAGTTTTGTCGTAGACGATAGTCCAAAATAAAGAATGAAAGAACCAAAGTGAGGAAAACATTTCAAATACATATTATACTGCACCTTTTAGCCGAATCGTGATTTTTCTTTGGACAAACGCGGTTTTCGTGCCAACTTGGCAGCGTTAAACATTACTAAATGCTGAATGTTTTTAATCCAATTTTTTAAACGCTTCGCTCGCATTTTCATTTGAATTATTTTCATCACTAATTATCACCCTCTTAACTGGGGCTAACTACTACAGCCCATTTGCGTCCCACTGCTGGGCACAGGCCTCCTCTCATCACGAGAGGGTTTGGGCTATAGCCCCCACGCGGGCCCAGTGCGGATGCCGCCGCTAGCCGTGGTGGCCTAGTGGTTCGACCTACCGCCTCTCATGCCAAGGGTCGGGGGTTCGATTCCGGCTCGCACCTCTAAGTTTACTGGGGCTAAATTCGAATAAATTTCTAAATTTGAAGTCAGGGTCTATATATTCGAAGTCTTAAATAGGGATCGCCCTGTTCCCTATAGGATCGCTCACGCGTCAAGTTGAACTTTAAATCTAGCTGCTTAAAGTTTGCGCGACGCGTATGAGCCATCGTATAGGGAACAGGGAGATCCCTATTTTAAGACTTCGAATATAGCCCCTGACTTCAAGCAGAGGAGTTATCAATTCGTCTGTTTTTTTTTCATATTGTTTAGGTACTCCAGCGACCCGCGGCTTTGATCGTGTAGTGGAAAATCAAATTGAATAAAATCATTTATATGTTCAGAATACAGGTAATATTGTAGGTGTTGCATAGTTTTTAGGTAGGTACCTACACTGTTTCTCGCCACAAGGCACACAAAAAGCAAACTAAAATACTTTTTCACCTCACTGGCTCGAAAGTGGTCGTTTTGCAGCTTGATATCCGAGCGCAAAAGTTGTTTTTATCCGCTAGCGTGGAAAGTGTTTTTGAAATTCGAACGACGCATGACGCCACTGTCACAATAAAAAAACAACGATACGTTCTGAAACGCAATTCGTCGTGAGAGTTTTATTAAAATAAAGGTTCAATTTACTTAATATCATCATTAATAAAATTATATTAATAATACACCGTTTCAGATGTATTTCATTATTTCACTATGTTTTATCACAAATATACTTAAATATGTGTATATTTTTACTGTATTCAATGAATAATTGAATCTTGAAGTACGAGTAGGAGTGATTTGGAACGCAACCTCCGGAAAAAAACATGAAAAAAAAAAAGTTTTAGATTGCTGGTTTTGTAATTAAGAATACCTATACGAAGTAATAAAGAAAATATGAGCGATTCTAGCGATGAAGATACGAATTTAACTCCTCCAGAGTTAGCACAAACTGTACGTGACGCCGAACTAAGTCGTCTTCCCGAAAAATCGCGCGTGAGGTGAAAAATTTTGTGTTGCGCTCAGCAGCAAAGTCGTTTGCTGTCTCGTGCCTTGAAACCCTCGTTACACTCAGGATTCTATATTTGAACCACTCGCTTCGCTCGTGGTTCAACCCTAGAATCCTTCGTTCACTCGGGTCTCAATAACGCACTCACAGCAAACAACAACTTTGCAGCCTTGCATAACAAATAACTATTTGGCCTTCATTTCATCGCTGATGCATTTAAAAGACATCCACTGCTGACATAGGATTGATAGCACATATCATTCCCATGTGCGATATTTCATTTTACCACTAAGAAATTCCGGGATGGAATTTATTGCGTGGAAACCTACTACAGGCATATCAAAAGTCACAAGGGAAGTCTTAAAATAAAATCCCTTGAGTTAGAAAAGCGATGAATGAGGCCCCCAGCACAGAATATTTAATAATACTACATACAGAATGGCCATGGAATCACCCGCCCAACTCGCCCTTACCGTCATTTGTTTCATCCGGAGATGGAGAGTGAATCATTGGCCCGCGTAGTGGTACACACACATTTACAAGTGTACAGACGTCCTCGCACGCAAACATTGACACTTCATTCGAATTGTGTTCGAATAGGAGTACGTTGTTTGCCGGTATGTAATATGTAATAACCAATAAATAAACCTTGTATATTATAAACCTAGGTAGAGGCCTATGTCCAGCAGTTTTTGGGCTAACTAATGACGATGTCTTTCAAAAGTATTTGAGAACGAAGAAAACTTTTTTTGGCTTCAAGCACTAACGGTTAAGAATTGCCACTCCAACTTTAAGTAAAAAGCATTTTGAATTGGTCTGAATAAAAATTTTAGCCAGCATAAAAAGTTTAGCAACTTTGGCAAACAGCTCTTTGTCAACCACCAATGATAGAAAACACTTTGTAGAACTCGTTTGTTTAAGCTCGTCTTCCGACCAACTTGTGCATGCTTCGTTTCTGTTTATTTATTTATAAATCGGCGCTATTTCAAACTCCACATCCAAGTTAAGTATGCAAAACGTATATTTTAGTCGGGGAGCTTAAAAGGAGATTTTTTTATAGAGCCCAGCGCGTTCGATATAGGAAATACCTTGTAAATTGTTCAGGATCTTTCCCTTCTTTTTCAATAATGTACCTATGCCACGCATCGTGATAGTTTCTTAAATCCTTTTAGACAGTGTTTTCGACGAATTGGATTTATCTGACACCTCTAAAATAACCGTCGGACTCGAGTGGATTTCCCAGCTCAGTCATGTATTTTTTATACATTTTCGGATGATGACAGTAACTCTACTACGTATCGCTAATTATTTGTTTAACAGTAAACTCTTCCGTTACAGACTGGGTGACTGGCTTGACTGGCTGAGTGTCTGACATAGGCACAGTCAAAACTACTAGCCGTATAAATCTGAAATCTGCCATAATGTTTCCTAGGTCAGTGGAAATTCCACGGGAACAGAAAAAATGGGACCTACGCGGCTTCTACGGCGTCTAGTTTTATTACAAAGTTCTTTCTTTCTACTATGTAACCTGTAAAATTTAATTCCCACGATGCTCGAGTTACTCCACATTTAGTATCGAGGGCTCCCAGAAATTACTCAATTTAATTGAACAAGTTTGGATATTCAGACCTAGGTTGAGTTCAACTATTTATAATAATATGATTCATTAAACGCATACCATTCGGTACAGTCTCTATTACCATTCAAATTGATTTATAACTCATTGAAGTCAAATAATGGAAACTAGCTTTTATAGTTTATACTTTCATTTAATTGCTACATGTTTAATAATTAATGAACAATAAACATAAAATAGGTCTAGAAAGGATAAACAGTGTGCCATTTTTTATCAATTCGAATATTGCCTTTTTATTTTAGATTCAAATTCAAATAATGAAAGCATATTTTTTTTTTATTTTCGACCCCAAAACAGCCACACTGTACTATTGGGCAACGGGCATATAGGCCACTCATCACGATTTAAGAATATTGAATAAGTTCCCATTCAAATGCTACCCAATGCAGATTAGGAAAAAAACAATTTCTGTTGAGGTTTCGTTTTGGTGATTTCCTGCGCTGTAATTGCTGTACTCAGGTAGTATATTCAAACAAAATTTTGCACATACTTAAAAAATATACTTATATTTTCAAACCAAAACTTCAACCCACGACCTACTGCATTGTATTGTTATTATTTCCTACATAACCACCTGAATTATGGTCTGAACAATAAACAGCTCCCAGAGCATTTGCATGGTCAGTGTTTAAATCTATTTTCCAACTCGTGTTCTGCCACAGTACAGTTTCCTCCGTTCTCCAGGGAGATGTTCCGTAAAACGGTCCTGCAGCTCGATTCCCCGTTGTAGCTACTTCAGCCAATTTCGTATGGATACCTCGAATTCGTTGTAATTGAAGTGGATAAAATTTGGTACATACACGTAGTTTATGAGGAAGTCAAATTATCAGAGAGATTATTCGAGGAGGCCTGTGCCCAGTAGTGGGAAGTACATACTTAAATCAAATTATGCCTTCGGAAGGTGAAATTTTTGTTTGTTTCTCTATGTCCATGTATCAGTCATTTTATTGTTGCGTGGTTAAAAAAAATCGCATGAACGATGGAAACTACGATCAGGACTGGGCATTCGTGTAATTATTATGCGAATGAACTGCAATAACAAAAAAAATCAAGTCTGCTTAAAACAACGTGTCTTTATCATGAGAAGACAAGCTTACTAGTTAGAATCCATTAGGCCTCAGGGTAGGCAACGCATTCGAGATCTTATGGTTTCTTAATGGGGATCATAGGACTTCGGTGTCCATGGGCCGCAGTGACCACTTACCATCATATGGGCTGACGTAGTAACTTTTATTAATCTTTGGCTGTGCGCTCGTTTGCCTATTCTATTGATATAAAAAAAATGTTTTTTCTCAAACATGCTCGGAAATGTTCGTGTTACTTTCAAAAAAAGAAGACGCGAGGCTGTCCATTGCCGGCCTTGGCCAGCAAAAACATTATTGTCGTGTGTTTTTTTTTTTAATTCGCTTGCTATTGAGACACCTCTGTAGAGAAACTGACAAATCCATGGAGGTAATAAGTACAACTTTCATGGCCAAATCATCCACGATCATGGAAGTAGTAAATACTGATGTGGGGTAAGTGCGCCTAAATTTATTTCGCCCCTATACCTTGTAAACTGCCAACTACTAGCTGAGTAATATTATTAGGTTTCGATATTATTTATGTTAGGCGCACTTACCCCATCCTGGCGCACTTGCCCCGACTGACCTTACGTATTTCCTCGCTGTTTGAGAAAAGCATTATATATACCTCGGCCGCAATTGCGATTGCCGGACTCGTACTAATAGAAGGCTTCGCTTCGCTCAGCCTTCTAACTGACTCGTCCGGCAATGCGCTACTTGGCGGTCTCTGCAATAATTTACTATGTCTAATCTTATCTAGCCTGTAGATGCCACTGCTGGAAGGCCTCACCTCCTCTCTTCCAGTCCTCTCTGTCCTTTGCCATTTCTGGCCAATCCGATTTGCACGATCCGGTATAGGTCGTCCGGCCATCTCCGTCTATGTCTGCCTCTGCAACGATGTCCGTCCCGAGGTAGCCAATCGGTGGCTAATTTGGCCCATCTGTCATAGTGCATGCGGCAGCCGTGTCTAGCCCAGTTCCACTTGAGTCTTAAAATGTCATCCTAAAATTTGTAACAAAATGTTACAAATTGAATTTAAACATTGTCTTTGAATTAGATATTTAAGCTGTGTTGTAATAGAAGTTCATCCTTGAAATAGGTCGTATCGTATTGTTGGTCGTGACATAATGAAAGGAAAACAAGTTGTGTAAATAATTTACTTTATTATAAACATTTGAACAATCTAAATTTTGCTCGAAACTGTTTTCAAGTAAGTAAATTTAAATTTCATTAAACGGACCCACCTAAATATTTTGTGCTGAAATTCATCGCATTTTTGAACGGTTTACAATCCATCTCCACAACACGTTTTGTGGTTAAATTACTACATATACATACAATATTTCACACATTTCATCAAATATCAAGGCAAATTTATGAAATGCATACCTACAGCGATGATTTCAAAGATTTTTTCATTAAAACTATTGAAAAATTAAAAAAATGCTAAGAAAAACGTACCGCCAGAGAGTCGAGGTATTTATTTAGTTAACCACGATAAAACGGCTATTACAAGCCAACAAACAAATCAATTCGCTACCCAACAAAACACGACGGGACGAGCCCAAACAAACACATCTCGCTAACTCTATTCCGTTCGCCGCGATCCTTTTTACCAATCCTGTGTACCGAAGATTAAGGGCGCGGCTACATGTCCACGGCGCCCCACAGTCAGCGTGAAACCAATGGAAAAGTGGCGCCCTGAAAAATAAATAAAAACGTCCGATATGTAAGTAAAAAACCGGCCAAGTGCGAGTCGGACTCGCGCATGAAGGGTCCCGTAATATCCATATCGATACTAATTTTATAAATGTGAAAGTGTGTTTGTTTGTCCTTCCTTCACATCGCAACGAGTGGACCGATTTGAATGAAATTTGGTATGAAGATAGTTTGAGAACCGAGCAATAGCATAGGATACTTTTGATCCCAATATTTCTACGGGAAAGAGTTTTCCACGGGTCAAACCAATTTTAATAACTGTAACTATCTATAATGTTTAGTATCATCAGGTACGCAAATTCCAAGTCTACGCGGGACGAAGTTCGCGGGCATCGGCTAGTTATCTATAAAAATGGCAAAAAAATCATGTCTGTTGAATGGGAGTCCCCTTAAATATTTATTTTATTCCGTTTTAGCGGCAATAGAAATACATCATCTGTTAAAATTTCAACGGTCTAACTATCACGGTTCATAAGCTACAGCCTGGTGACAGACGAGCAGACAGACAGACGGACGGACCGACAGACGGACAGCGGAGTCAGTAATAGGGTCCCTTTTTAGGGTTCCGAGTCCACAAGGAACCCTTATAGTTTCGCCATGTCCGTCCGTCCGTCCGTCCGTCTGTCCGCACTATTGCTCGGAGATGCTTAGTTCTAGAAAGCTGTAATTTGGCATAAATATACATATTAGTTACGCTGACAAAGTGGTACAATAATTTATTTTTTTATTTTTTTATAGGGTACCTCCCCATGGTGCGGCATATCGTTGAATAGGTCTTGAAAAAATATAGTGAGTTTGTTACAACCATTTTTTGATTAAGTGATGCGTTTGTGAAATATTAAGCTTTAAAGTGCTATTTTTGTTAGAGTCACGTGTCCCCCCCCCCCCTGCCAGCTAAATGGTGGTATTTGGATGGCTGAAAAAAATCACGGTTGTGGCATATATAACGTAGTTGAAAGGAAAACTATCACAGCTAAGTAGGCTGTACAAACTTACGAGTCATAGTCGACCAACTTATGAAATGATTTAAAAACCAATGATTTTTCTCGAGCGGCAGGGGCGTCGGGCGGGCACGTCATACCACAGGCTAGCTAGATGCTAATAAGTCTTAGAAAGGTACTGTGGGCATCGTCAACTTCGGAACCCTATACTTTGCGCGTGGCCCGACACGCACTTGGCCGGTTTTTACCCTTTGGGTACGGAACCCAAAACAAACCGTGACTACCATTTTTAAATTCTTAATGGGTGAAACAACACAAAATAAATCTCACCGAGATTTTATTGGATGTAAAACGTCTTTAAAATCACGACAACACGATACGGGTACAAGTTAGAAAAGTGTAATGTCACATTTCATCACGAATTGGGCAATCCCGTCTTACGTACTTCAATAACTACAAAACGATTAGGTACTCCTAGAAATGTGATTTCAGTGTACCCCCCCCCCCCCCCTTCTAGTAAAACGTTACGTAACCACCAAGTGACCATTTTTACCTATAAGTCACAATTATGTGCCGTAAAGTCCCGGTAACTAAAAAAAAACAATGTTACGTAACGCGTTGTTCAAAACCTCCCGCCCTTGTATCACATCGTATCATTTTACAAGACCCCCACCCCCCCAAATTCGTTACGTAATACTTGAACGCTCCCTTAGTCAGTTTGAAGTCTTGGCGTTAAGTTAGTATCACGGGTATGGAGGGTTAAAGTAAAGGAGCGCAATCTTTATAGTTCCAAAGGTCGACACCAAATCGCGTAGATTGGGGGCGCTGCGGTCGCCACTCCAGTCAAGCCACCTAGGCGGATAGTCTGCAGTAGCGCCTTCAGAAAACGGTTGTGAGGAGAGTGTGTTTTAGTTTGTTGCTTATAAAATCAGCTGGATACGTTTTCAACTGTTTCGCCATGTAAGATTGCGCTCCTTAGCAAAACACATTCCACACTCCATAATCACGGGTGGCTGAGGCGCAGAGAGGGACGTTTCAGTTCACACAGCCCCACCCATTTCTTTTTTCAATTATTTTTAGGTTAAATAGCTGACTATTCATCCTCGACATATATCGTCAAACAGGGCGATGGATATTTGCACAAAAGATGCCAAACCGAAACGTGCCGTCTTTTAAAAATAATTGTCGTGCCTCGTCGTGCCGTGGAAATGTGCCGTGGCCCCAAGCCTGGTCTCAGTTTGTTCACCTGTCTCTTTGTAGACGGTATCTTATTTATCTTGGGATGCAATCGAGGAGTAAATAAAAGTTTGAACTCATTTAACGGTCATGAAGGATGGGTTGGTGGATACCGGCTATTGAAATACGGATAGGTTAAACAATGGCGGGGATGTTCTTCGGAGATATTTACGTACATGTATTATTGAACATGCAATGTACTTAGAGGTAATATATTCAACGTGGATTGCTGCCAGCATTTTGGGTAGCATGCCATGCAGTAGATTAGGAAGTAGTGCGTAAGATTTATCATTTAAACCTACAATCGTCAATTTTTTTTTTCTAGCTTATTTCAATATCCCACTGCTAAGCAACGGCTTCTCCCGTGTCCTTCTAACTCCATCTATCCTCGGACCAGTTATTGTTAAACGTGTACAGGTAATCCCGCTACCTCCACCTGGGCCTGCCTCGCCCTCGTTGAGTGCTCTGTGGCACCCACTAAGTAGCAAAATGAGCCGGATCGGATTGCATCTATCTTGCATCAAATCTATTGTCATAATTTCATTCCGCATAACAACGGTTGGCAGAAACATCATTTCACATAATTACTTTTCGCATTGATTTCTTCGCATAATTTTATAAGGCAGAATAGCCTAACCTGCCCGAGTCGGATTTGCTCCCAACTATGGTGTTACCGCATACCGTGAAGTGGCAGTTTTTTAAAATAACAATCTTAGACGACCGTCTAACTCAGCGATCTTTAATTCGGCGAAAATAATATTCTGCTATTTAAAACTCTGCGGATTTAAAATCTTTTCTACCATTTGAAATTATGCCATATGAATATTATGCTGACTATGATAGTTATGCTAAATATATTATTATGCTAAAACATCATTCGGCTAAACAGATTTCTGTGAAATATGTTATGCGAGGTGTTATTCGGACTTATATTATGCAAGATACTTTCCAAATAAGCCCACCTTTCTGGGTTGTCGTATACCTACTACTAAAAAAAAAAATTATACAAAGTAGAAGATGTAGGTACCTAAATCAATGACGAGGCTTGCAGCGGATAACGGTATGTTTTTAATGATGACATCAAATTATACATAATGACCATGCAAAAGTAATTGTAAAATCCTACTTGAATAAATGTTTTTTATTTTATTTTTATCTTTATCTACAAACGTGTCCGGCCCAGTTACACTAAGCTTGGCAGTTTTGTGGCCTACGTCGGCTATTTGTGTTTGGGAGCGCAGCGTGGTGTTCCGAACACGATCCGTTCTTGATTAAGTGTCAGCGGGAGGTTGCACACTTACTTTACTTAAAAATATTGAAAACAATCATGAATGAAATGTCACATATTGCGTGCCTACGTTAATTTTACCGCGGGAAACCGATACTAAATAGATTATAAACTACGATGGGTAGATTATCAACTAACTATGCATGGAGTGTCGAGAACGTCGACACTAAGGAAACCTAGCGGCGTCTATAAATTGGAAGGCGGATCAATATCGAAGCAAACAAACCTCAGACTGAAATAATGAGGTTATCTTCCTTTGAAGCCTCGTCACGCCGGCACCCTTTAATAAACTGGGGCTCCATTCGAAACGATACATAGAGGTAGTGAGCGTTTCTATCCCTAAATATCCCTTCGTAAAGAAAATTTAATCTTACCGGAACCAAAACTGGAAATGTATAAAAAAGGTCCATTTTATAGTGCAATAAAAATATAAAACAAACTCCCGACAACATTGAAAGCAGAAATTAATGACAAAGTCCTTCTAGCGAAATTGAAGAGACTCTTATTAAAAAAAAAACATCATCATCATCATCATCATCAACAGCCCATAGTAGTCCACTGCTGGACGTAGGCCTCACCCAATGCACGCCAATGAGCTCTGTCCAAGGCGTGCCGCATCCAATCTACACCGGCCACCTTGCGCAAATCGTCACTCCACCTGGCAACAGGGCACCCTACACTTCGTTTGCCTTGTCGTAGTCTCCACTCAAGAACGCGTTTACTCCAACGACTATCCGCAGTTCTCGCGATGTGACCGGCCCACTGCCACTTCAAAGAGCTTATTCTTTGGGTTATGTCGACAACTTTCGTTCTCTGCCTGATCACCTCATTGCGGATCCGTTAAAAAAAAGTTATTATACAATTTTAGAGTTTATGGAAGACGAGAATGTAGATACTGTATAGGTTATTATAATTTAAGTTTGATATGTATTCCTAAGAGTATCTAATATTGTGTCGTTTTTGGTAAGACACCGGTACATACTTGCCAATATATGCCATACCCTGCCAGGCCAGGGTCCATGTACTCTACTATATTTACTAGTTATTTAAAGCCGGCCACACACGCTAGGTTATAACCGATGGTTATGCCTGCACAGTTCATTTGTGCAGGCATAACTGAACGTGTGTATGACATGACTCCTTGCTTGCGCAAGCAAAATTTGAAATATGCAAATTTATATTTTTCGGTTATGCCTGCACAAATTAACTGTGCAAGCATATTCATCGGTTATAACCACAGAGATAATACTTCGTATGGACCCGGCCTAAAGTACATGTCATGTTTCCCGACTTCATTGGTGTCCAATCCAAAGTTAAACTTATATCGTGACACTAAAGCTGGGTCACATTTTTCCAACAACGAGACGAGTTTTTAGATAGGTACTGAGAAACAGTTTCGAAAAATTTTAAAAACGCCTATTGTCACGCACGCTCGGTGACAGAACTTTGGATTGGACACCGTGGAAGTGGGGACATATTACGTGTACGTTAGACCGGGTCTATATTATTTACGTCTATGGTTATAACCTAATGTGTGTGGCCGGCTTAAGGCCTAATGTTCCTACATTTAGAAAAATGTAAGTAGATGGTTGCATTGTATAAATAAATAAATAAATAAGAGTTGATTTTCTGCCTATTCAGTGATGTACCTACCTAAACTATTAAACGAGCAATATTTGATATTAAGATCTTTAATATATTACGTAAAATTCGTGAAAATATCAAAGTAGAGATCTTCTACTATCTAAAGTCCCGCGCCTTCACATTTCAAAACGCTTCAATGTATTTAAAAAGCACCACCAACACTCTCAACACATGTGTACGTGCTGAGACAGCCACCAACTATGCGTTGAGAGTGTTCGTGGTCCTTTTTAAATAATAATAAAAAAGTAAGCGTTTTGAAATGTGAAGGCGCGAAACTTTAGATAGTAGAAGATCTCTAGTTTATACACAAATCTTTTCTACGCTCGCTGCTAACCACTCTGAAATTACTCAGTGTAAATAGTTATAAAGATTTTGAAATCTCCATCCACTGTAATATTATATTTCAAACGTAATCAATTTGAATTTCTATCAAAGCGCGCTGACCAACGTCGCGCAAATCTGGGGACAAAGTTTCACGCTGGAAAGTTACTCATAGCCCGGCAATCTATGTAACCTGTATAAATAGCTAATGGTGATCCTACTTAGAACATTCTATGGGGTCAGTAACCTTCGTTCTGAGTTTGAACTAAGGTCTGTGCTAAGGTTAACAGACTTCCTAAATATCAATTCCTATTTTTCATTTATTTATGAAAATTCAAATATGAAATTTACTTACTTAGAATTTTGTAAACAGGTAGCGGAAGGAAACATCGCAATTAATGCGATGTAGTATTCAAAAATCAAAATATTTTACCGACCGACCTGAAAAACTATTTATGCATATAAGTATGGAGTGTGGAATGTGTCTTGGTAAGGAGCGCAATCTTATATGGCAAAACAGTTGAAAACGTGTTCAGCGGATTTGATAAGCAACAAAACAAAACACACTCTCCTCACAACCGTTTTCGCTGCGTTTTCGCCTCAGCAGCGCCATCTGAAGGCGCTACTGCAGACTATCCGCCTAGATGGCTTGACTGGAGTGGCGACCGCAGCGCCCCCAACCTACCCGATTTGGTGTCCACTTTTGGAACTATAAAGATTGCGCTCCTTTACTCCAGCCCTCCACACATAAAAGAGTAAAAAGTGCGCAGTGAACAGAAACACGAAGAGACGAGAGGCTTTTGTTTTGTGTTCACCAATATTTTATTCCCTTTAAATATTTATTATTATATTTGAATTGGTTAGTCGTAAAATTGATTGGTAAATGATATTGTAGGTATTTAATTGTAGCAAAACCGAAAAAAATTAAAAATATTTCGACTCCTAAACGCTTAAAAAGAGATGCCATTTTTATTTCATCAGAAACACAATCATGTTGAAAATATTGAAATACGTCCATTAAAATCTCTGTTTTTAAAATGAAGTAATACATACCTAGGTACTTTTACTAGTAACTTTTCAAATGATTTATATTAATTGTAAAACTGCCACAGAATCAAATATATTTACTGTCTTAAAAAGGATTAAAGGATTAAATGTATATGAATATTATGTTTATCAATAGTGAAAACGTACTTGTTATCGAAGAGATTTTGCTTCTGGCAGTGCTATTAGACGTTTCCAAACAATTAATTAGTTTCAAACAAACACCACTTTCACAACAACATTATAATTAACAAATAAATATATCTACTTATTGACTGTATTACTGTAAGAATAAAGTAGTTGAAATTATAATAATACCCACTATACTTACCTAAACGGTTGGAGACATATGTCGTCTACTGAATACAAATAAGTTTTATCATTTTAAACAAATGCGTGTTTAGTAAAAGGTCAGGAGTTGGCAAAATTTCTCCCAACTCTCGAATTGCTGATGCACTCCATTTTACATAATAATATGCTTTGTTGGCAAAAAAGGTTTCATTCAGAAGCAAAATAAGCAATCAGATGTTAGATAGATTCCAGACTTTGGATAAAGTTGATGAATTTTGCTATTCCGAGCAGGTTTTGTTCATTATTTTCTTATTTTGGGTTTGTGTGTAAAAACTACATACTTATTTTTTATAATTTACATTGGTTGTATTAGAAGTATATGTTGAGACTTTGTAAATAGTACGTGCTTGGACATAGTCTCTTCCAAGGCGCGCCACTTTGACCGGTCTTGTGCCACTCGTAAATACACTGAACAGCAATGAAAACGGGTCACTTTGTATGTAAAATCCTATACAAAGCGACCCGTTATCATTACTGTTGAGTGTAGTATGTTGCTAGTTATAATATAGTTTTACTCCTTAAAATACATTGAAGTGTTATTTCTATCTATTAACAAAATTGATACTAAAATCAGACTATATACAATCAGTCTCCACCTATTGGATTTTTTGGAGTTGTAATCGCCATCAAAACCAAAATGCATTCACAATAGCTCGCAGGTTATTGTACCTACCTACATCCATTCTTTTCCCGATACCTTGTTAGTTTTCTAGTAACAAGTCAAGTCACATAGTACAGCTTTCAGGGGCTTCCCCACGTACGAGTGTTTACTAACCGTTAGTACAGCAGTGTATCATATGGCTAATGCCCAAGACATTACAGATGTGTGGGTGGACTTGACGCCACATTGTCTCGACCGGGACGCGTTCTCACGACTTGCCGCGGCTTTTTAGAAGACTTATAAAAAGGACAAGGAAAAAGAAAAGGAGGAAAGGAAGTATAAAGGAAGGAGGAGCTCGCACCTCTAAGTTTACTTATGTGCGAAATCTGAGGGCACGGCAGTGCCCCCCCAAGTCGAGCAATTCAATTTGAATTTACCACTGAGCTTTTCGTAGAAGGAAAACATCGTGAGGAAACGTACACGCATCTGAGAAGTAATTCAAATAAGTGTGTAAAGTTCCCGCACTGGGCTCGCGTGGGGACTATAGCCCAAAGCATCTCGTGATGGGAGGAGGCCTGTGTCCAGCAGTGGGACGCAAATAGGCTGTAGTAGTAGTAAAAAACCGGCCAAGTGCGTGTCGGGCCACGCGCAAAGTATAGGGTTCCGAAGTTGACGATGCCCACAGTACCTTTCTAAGACTTATTAGCATCTAGCTAGCCTGTGGTATGAATGACGTGCCCGCCCGACGCCCCTGCCGCTCGAGAAAAATCATCATCATAAGTTGTTCGACTATGACTCGTAAGTTTGTACAGCCTACTTAGCTGTGATAGTTTTCGTTTCAACTACGGTATATATGCCACAACCGTGATTTTTTTCAGCCATCCAAATACCACCATTTAGCTGGCAGGGGGGGGGGGGACACGTAAACCCTAACAAAAAATAGCACTTTAATACTGCGTTTACATACACGCGCCCGGGCTCGTAAACGTGCCCGTGAACGTCGTGTTGAACGCCGTTCATGTAAACACAATAAAAGCAGGGTGTTTACACTACCGCGGGCGTGCTAGTCAGTGCAAGGAGGGCAGACGACGAGGACGTTAATCTCGTGGGGGCTAATTGTTTTGGGTTTCATTTACTTTTATAGGAAAAAGAAACAAGATGATGACGATGATGTTTTTTTTTTCAGTTTGCGTCTAAATCCACCCGTACTAATATTATGAATGCGAAATTACAGTTACTTTCGCATTCTGTCTTTCTGTTACCTCTTCACGTTTAAACCTCTGGACCGATTTCAATGAAATTTGATATGGAGATATTTGGTAGGCTTCTTTTTATTTCAGAAAGATACAGTTTTCACGGAAAAGAGATATAGTGTGCCCGTAAGTACTTCTTTTCTCCGTTTGAACTCCTTCATGGGTTTATCGACCTCTCCTAAGCATCTGCAACATTTTTTAAAATTTATGTTGCTTATTTGAGGGGGTCCATATTATTGGTTCTACTTGGTAACACCCCAGGAAATGTAAAATTTTGGTCGTTTGACCATTCCGACAAATTGGCATTGTTAAATTTATTTTATTCGGCAAGTCGTCATCGTCCGTACGCCACAAAGGTGCAAGAGATACTAACGCGACGCCAAAAAACCGCCAGCCGACCGATCGACGGCGTTCACGTTCACGTTCACGAGCGCGTTCAAAATCAACCTGTTTACACATCCGTGCCTGTGAACGGGCCCGTGAATGTCGTTTTGAACGCCGTTTATGTAAACACACCATACAGCTTAATATTTCACAAACGCATCAATTAATCAAAAAGTGGTTTTAACAAACCCACAATATTTTTTCAAGACCTATTCAACGATATGCCTTACCATGGTGTACGCAAGAAAAAAAAAAAATACATCACCACTTTACGAGTAGGGGAGGTACCCTATAAAAAAATATATTTCAACATTTTATTGTACCACTTTGTCAGCGTAACTAATATGCATATTCATGCCAAATTACAGCTTTCAAGAACTAAGCATCTCCGAGCAATAGTGCGGACAGACGGACGGACGGACGGACGGACATGGCGAAACTATAAGGGTTCCTTGTGGACTTCGGAACCCTAAAAAAGGCGGAGGAAAAAGAATTTCGTGTAAATGTTTTTTTTTGTATGCATGTTACACATTGACAACCGCTTCCCTACCTACAAAATGATTTTAGTTGTACCGTACCATTTTGATTTGGTTCAGTTCTGAATTTCTAATGATAGGGATCTATGAGAAAGCAATAGTATGATTTTGGTGTCAATTTCAAAGACTACAGTGATACTTACGTAATGTTGTAATCATGTTTGGAAACTTTCCAACCGACTTCAAACTTTGAAAAGTGAACCAACACAAAGCTATGATAATCTTATAGTGAACTTTGCATCGACTTTGCAGGTTGTCGGAGTTTGGAGGCGGTTTTTAGGGTTCCGTAGCCAAATGGCACAAAACGGAACCCTTATAATTTCGTCATGTCCGTCTGTCTGTCAAAACGAAACTGAAATCGCTTTGTTTCTATGGGAACGCTCTTACCTAACCGAATTCCACGCGGACGAAGTCGCGTGCAGAAAACTAATTTTATGTTTTTTTTTTGCAAGTATTTTGTTAATATTAATAGGTTATATTATTAGATATAAAAATACTAAGTTAGTAATTTTTGCGTTAGAAATGTAAATAAAATCATTGTGTTATAAAAAAAATCATCAACTTCAAAACTAAAACAATGTTCAACTTCGTCGCTTCACTATCTTATCATAGAATCCAACCTCCGGTCGACAGTGGAAACGAGCCAAAACATCACCGGATAAACCGGAGCGTATCTTACTTGTGTACCAGGACACAGCCGGGTAACCGGGTATCTGTGCGTCCCGGTTTACGGCCGCCTCAAGCCCGGATGGGTATACTGCATATTGGCAACACATTTTGCTTAGCAAATATCCAATGTGACAGCAGCTACGGGGTTTTATATCCTCGAGTCATCGGAGCTGTTGAGTGAGAAATTATATGGCATTCTTTGGCGAGAGTCAGGCGCCATTTTTTCACATTTTCAAGGCGTTGCCTGGTTAATAAAAGTTGATTCGGTATACATACAGTATATTGTAGGGGTCTTTAATTTTTTTTGAGTTGGTAAAAAATATAATTGTATATAGGATTGGTTGTGTGAGCGACGCCTGAATCCCATACATTTTTTTTTACCAACTCAAATAAAATTAAAGACCTATTACATTATACTTAGAATCGATAGCCGATACTGTGGGTTAATTATTTGCTATAGGATCTGACTCACCATGTATATTTCAAGTATCAGGCCAAGGTTCAAAGGCATGATATATGTAAAACGGGAATTGTAAGTACCTATCTATGTGTAATTTTACCTATAGACTGATTGAGCAATGACGTCAAACCGGAAGAAAGCCCGTATCTGGTAGGAAACCGTGGTAACCTAGTGGTTTGACCTACCGCCTCTTATGCAGAGGATCGGGGGCTCAAATCCGGCTCGCACCTCTGGATTTATATATGTGCGAAATTAACACTGAGCTTTTCGGTGAAGGAAAACATTGTTTGTGAGTAACCTGCACGCAACTGAGAAGTAATTCAAGGATGTATGTGAAGTTCCCAATCCGCACTGGGGACTATAGCCCAAGCGATCTCTTCCTGTCAACCTTGGGAAAGTGGAGAATGCTATGGAAAACAAATATAATTTTCTCTAAACATATAGTTTAGTTAAAAGTACTCAATCATGCTTCACATAATATGCATGCGAAGTTCATTTCGTTGGGTTTGCTTATCTACATGTCATAAGAGTTCGAGTGTTGTAAGGGTTATTTTTGATGGTTTTCCATAAATCCTTTTTTACATATAAAAAAATTATAACGAGGTCGTAGGGCGGACGGTGAGAGGGGAGAGAGAGAGTGACAACTGTCTAATTTCAAATCTAGGTTTATTGAGAAAGCCTAAGTAATCCTATCAGGGTAGTAACGACGGTCCACAAGATCCAGTGATGGATACGAGTGTACACAGTTAGTACCGCTAACGAGAGAATCCCAATCGCATCTTACAATCAAAGTCGTAACAAATCCAAGGCATCCCTTTGATAGCGTGTTCTAACTTACTAATAGCGCCATCTGTTGGTGACTCGGTGAAACTTTACAGTAGTTGTGGAGTTTCCCTGTTACAAAATCTTTTTTTAAACACTGGTATTGAATCCAGTATTTTTTATTAATAGCTCAAATAGTCTGAACTATGGAGTTGCCAGTTTTGATTGGAATGGAGTTTGGTCGGGAAATAATGAAATTTTTGTGTAGGTTATTTCTCTTATTCCTGTAAATTTATCGTAAATTTATATACCACCAGAACCTTGCTCTTGTTTGGTGCCGATATCTTATGAAAAAGCAATTGTCTATGTTGCGTTTTCATAGTAAGCAGGTACAACTAATGGGAAAGTTACGAGACAAAATAACAAACAACTTAGTACATATTCGAGAGCGCATTGTATGACGTTTGCTAAAGAAATACAATTTGAAAGAGTAATAAAAAGCAACCACCCGTTTTAAAGTATACTATTATAGACTGTATTTATACAGCGGATGTAAATAAAGTATGCACGGTTTTGCGTGCAGTCGGTACGATCTGTTTGCAATTAATTTGTGGCTCAAAGAAGTTTCGATTTACGATATCTCGTCTTCATTTGTTTGTCGTACTATCAAATGTTATAAGCAAATAAGCTCTACTGGCTTGTAAAATATGAGGTAAATAAACTTGTAAATGATTGATTAGAAATAAAATTCGGGTTAAGTACTGGTTAGTACTTTCGGTACTTGTTAACAGTATCTCAAAATGTCTCTGTTATAATGGAGTTTTTATACTTTTGTATACGAGTAGCAATACTTAGAATAGAATAGAAAATCTTTCCTTTTCGATAAAGAAACAATAAGAAAGTCTTAAGGCACAAATACGACACACACATCAAATACACTCATAATAGATTAATTTTATTAAAAGCATCTTCTAGTTATTCTTAGCTATTTTCTAGAAAAATGCTACAAGCTCGTCTCAAAGAAAATGCAGGGACATTTTTCATTGGAGTTTTCTTTTTAAGTTTTTAACATTTTTATAGAGCTGTGTTCACCTAGAGATATGTTATAATGCATTTATTAAAAATGAGCATATTTGTTTATTATTTTTACCTTGAACTTATCTTCACTATCACTACATAGTATAAAACAAAGTCGCTTTCTCTGTCCCTATATCCCTATGTATGCTTAGATCTTTAAAACTACGCAACGGATTTTGAAGCGGTTTTTTTATAGAGAGAGTGATTCAAAAGGAAGGTTTTAGTATATAATTTATTATAGTTTAACACTCAATTCCCGCGGGAACGCTATAACCCAATTCGACGCGGAAGAAGTCGCGGGCAGAAGCTATAATATACTTTACATCACCCTTGGCCATAAAGTGGGATTTTCTCCCCGCTACGCAGAGAGAAAATCTCACTTCTTGGCCAAGGCAAGACGTAAAACTTTTGACGAACCACGGGCGGTAATTCGTAAAGCCCCAGATCGCATATTTATGGCCCTCACCTTCGGTTCGGGCCAGAGAAACCTGCGATCTGGGACATTTACGAATTCACCACCCTAGGTCTGTAATGTACTATTAAACGCGCTAATGAACGGATTATCATGCGCATTTCATTAATAGATATAGAGGTTTATGAGCAAGGGTTTGGTGTATAGGTACATTTTTGAAGTAATAGGTACACGTGCGAAGCCGGGGCGAGTCGCTAGTGTAGGTATAAAACACAAGCGGCGTGACTACTACTACTACTACAGCCTATTTGCGTCCCACTGCTGGGCACAGGCCTCCTCTCATCACGAGAGGGTTTGGGCTATAGTCCCCACGCCGGCCCAGTGCGGTTTGGGGACTTCACACACATCTTTAAATTACTTCGCAGATGCGTGCAGGTTTCCTCACGATGGTTTCCTTCACCGATAAGCTCAGTGGTAAATTCAAATTGAATTTCGCACATAAGTAAGCTTAGATGTGCGAGCCGGAATCGAACCCGCGACCCTCTGCAATTATTTTTTGAATACAAATCCAAGACTGGTTTTAAACGTAGGTACAGTTTTTTTCAAGAACAAGTCCACAGTGTCTTCAATGCAAAAATCAGAGAACTTTGAAACCAATGTACAGAAATGTCATTCCGAGAGGCGCCATTATTCATCATCATCATCATCATTTCAGCCGATAGACGTCCACTGCTGGACATAGGCCTCCCCCAAGGCGCGCCACTCAGACCGGTCCTGTGCCACTCGCATCCACCGCGTTCCCGCGACCTTTACAAGGTCGTCACTCCATCTTGTTGGAGGCCTACCGACAGCTCGTCTACCGGTTCGCGGACGCCACTCCAGGACTTTCTTGCCCCATCGGCCATCAGTCCTGCGAGCAATGTGCCCCGCC
>OZ020286.1:1907304-1954569 GCA_963971205.1 Aethes cnicana
TTTTACTATGGGACAAAATGACGTTTCTGTATGGAATGACAGCTCGGCGGCCATTTTAACGACCAGGAGTCCGTCAACAGTGCTTGAGTCAACATTCAACACTTAAAATTGTAACAAGGTGTCAGCTTAAAACCTTATATCGTTTCATCATCATCATCATTTCAGCCGAAAGACATCCACTGCTGGTCAAAGGCCTCCCCCAAGGCTCGCCATTCAGACCGGTCCTGTGCTACTCACTTCCACCGGTTTCTCGCGACCTTCACGAGGTCGTCGCCCCATTTTGTTGGAGGCCTACCGACAGCTCGTTTCCCGGTTTGCGGACTATTATCACACATTATATATTTTTGTAATCCGTTCATTAAGGCCTTTATTTTGATCAATAGGCTTTGATTAAAAAAAAATTTGGAAACGTCAAAAATGCCTCCAAAAGTCAGCCATTTTGTTTTTTTGCAATTTTGATATACCCAGTGTCACTCTCACAATTAAGACGAATCTAAAGACACCTCGCATGCTAAAATCCATCCAGTCATTTAGGCTAAACAGTGTGCCAAAGAAATATATATACATACATAGACTCGAAATACATAACCCTCCTTCCTTTCCTACTTCTAGCGCAGGCGGGTAAAATAGGATTTAATTAATTAAACCTTTACCAGTAAAACCTTAGCTTAGTATGGCTTAGCTTAATCAACAAAGCAATGTCTTTAGAGATATTTCATTTTGAAGGCTTAATTTAAGGCTTTTAATTCTATCTACTTTTACCTTATGTCGGTATCCAACCGACTCAAACTCTAAAATATTTATGTGTTAAGTTCATATATGTATATTTTTCTATTGTCTGTGTGGTTTTCCGTGATCTCACCAAATGGTCCTAGCGGAAGACCAGCGCTGGCCTCAATGCCAGCACATGCTGAGCTAGGACCATTTCGAAGAAATCACACGCAAATGTTATTGTTTTCTTCGATTTTATTGTTATTTATGTTATGTCGTGTGTTTTGTACCGAATAAATGTTTCTTCTTCTTCTTCTTCAAATATCAATTTCAATTTTAATTTATTTTAGTCACAAGAGATCTTATATTTACAGTCATACCTACTACTACTACTACTACAGCCTATTAGTACCTATTAGCCGTCTCACTGCTGGGCACAGGCCTCCTCTCATCACGAGAGGGTTCGGGCTATAGTCCCCACGCGGGCCAAGTGCGGATTGGGGACTTCACACACATCTTTGAATTACTTCGCAGATGCGTGCAGGTTTCCTCACGATGTTTTCCTTCACCGAAAAGCTCAGTGGAAAATTCAAATTGAATTTCGCACATAAGTAAACTTAGAGGTGCGAGCCGGAATCGAACCCCCGATCCTCTGCATGAGAGGCGGTAGGTCGAACCACTAGGCCACCACGGCTTCTGATACAGTCATAAACAAGAAGCGAAATAATGAAAGTAATTAAATAGATCTCAGTGGGATCCCTGGGTAATCCCACACGGTGACCACGGCCTATAAAAACACGATCTCGAACACAATTCGAATGAAGTGTCAATGTTTGCGTACGAGTACGTCTGTGTGTGTGTGTGAGGACGTCTGTACACTACGCGGGCCAATGATTCACTCACCATCTCCGGATGACGGTAAGGCGAGTTGGGCGCGAGTTGCGCGCGGGCTAGGTTCAGGCGGGTGATTCCGTGGCCATCTGTACGTCACTCTTAAAGAGAAATACATTACAAGGGTTTGCTAAATAGAACTTTTTTTTATTGTTATAGATGGACAAACAGGCAGACGGCCCACCTGATGGAAAGCGGTTACCGCCGCCTATAGACATTTGTAACACCAGAGGCGTCACCAATGCGTTGCCAGTCCCGTAGATATTTAATGACACCCTTTTTAAAACATCCCATATTGTAGCGCAGAGGGAAAATTTCAGCAGGGAGTTCATTCCAAATGCTTATAGTACGCGCTAAAAACGTTCTAGAGAACCGACGCGTAGACGAGCGTAATGTCTCAAGGAAATGGGCATGAACATCCTGCCGATGACGAGAGGTGCGATGATAGAAGGAAGCGGTTGGCACCAGTCTAAACAGTTCTCTGAACACTCCCCATTATACAGACGGTAGAAGACGCAGAGAGATGCAAAGTCTCTCCGAAGGCTAAGAGGTTCTAACCGGTGTGAGAGTAGGGGATCGTTGACGATTCGAGTGGCACGTCTCTGCATGGAGTCAAGGGGATTAAGCTGATAAGCGGGTGCCCCGGCCCAAAGATGTGAGCAGTACTCCATGTGCGGCCTGACTTGCGCTTTATAAAGCACGAGACGTTGCCGCGCAGTGAAGTATATAATACTAACTAATATAACTAGAATAGAACTAATATAATATTTAAGCGTTACGAGAACTGCAGGTATTTTATTTGTATGTCAAAGATAGCTAACGAACTACCTGCATTTATGTGTCATTCTAAATTAGAGATCTTCTACTATCTAAAGTCCCGCGCCTTTTCAAAACGCTTATTTTTTTATTATTATTATTTAAAAAGCACCACTCTCAACGCATAGTTGATGGCTGTCTCAGCGCGCACACAAGTGTTGAGAGTGTTGCTGGTGCTTTTTAAATACATTGAAGCGTTTTGAAATGTGAAGGCGCGGGACTTTAGATAGTAGAAGATCTCTACTTGCTGATATATCTGCATTATTTTAGAATCTGTGACTCCGCCCTTGGCGTAGGTAGGTCACGTCTAGAGATAAAGTTTATTACTAAAAGCAGTTCAGTTTAGTTCTGCGGCCTGCGGCTAAAACATTCGCCTTATTTTATAATAATCTACTTGCTTTATCAGTTTTGTTTCTAACCTAGTTACCGAATAATTTCTGCCATGTAGTAAACCAAACTGTAATTGCCCACGTCCAGTGATTGCCTAATCATAAAATAATGATAAACGTTACATTTCATATTATGATGTGTTTTTGTGTTCAGATAAACAACAAGAGTTTACGACACTATCCAACGACAGTTAAAAAAAGCTTTTTAGAGTGGGCAATCACTGGTCGTGGGCAATAACAGTCTAGTTTACGATGTTTCAAATTTAAAGTGTCATATAGCAGACCACAACTTAGAAGGCGCGCGGCGAAGCACTTAATTTAAGCCGTAGTCTGTTATTGCGTAATCCGCGCGCCTTCTAAGTTGTGTCGTGCTATACCTCTATGTTAAATAGGTTTTGAGTTGTAAAGGAGTCAGAAGTACTTGAAGGCAGAAATGGTGCGTGCAATATACACACACAACGTAGAGATCTTCTACGATCTAAAGTCCCGCGCCTTCACATTTCAAAACCCTTCAATGTATTTAAAAAGCGTCACCAACACTCTCAACACATGTGTGCGTGCTGAGACAGCCATCAACTATGCGTTGAGAGTGTTGGTGGTGCTTTTTAAATAATAATAAAAAAATTGAAGCCTTTTGAAATGTGAAGGCGCGGGACTAGATAGTAGAAGATCTCTACACATGGCTGCTGCGTTTCTTTTTCTTGAATCTGACTAAGTTTAAATGCATCCACTACACCACCCACCAACACTACTATCACGACAACCTATTTACGTCCCAATGCTGGGGCACAGGCCTCCTCTCATCACGAGAGGGTTTGGGCTAGTCCCCACGCGGGTCCAGTGTGGATTGGGGACTTCACACACATCCTTGAATTACTTCGCAGATGCTTGCAGGTTGCCTTAGGATGTTTTACTTCACCTAAAAGCTTAGTGATAAATTTAAATACAATGCAAGAGATTCGGAGGTCGAACCACTAGGCCACCAAATGCTTCCACTACATTTGTCATATCAGACCTTTAGTTTACTTAAAATAACTAACTCAAGAATTTAAAAATACCCTGAAGGCTGTATCAAGTTTCAATTACCCTGGAGAAATAACAGTTCGCAGATGGAAACATGATTATTTACAATTAATATTTAGTACTGAGCCGTAGGGAGCACTTGAAAAGGTCACAAACTCTTTGACCGCACAGGCTTTAGAAATAGAAGCCATTTTCTAGACCAAAATCTGTTTCTTTTGATACAAATTGCTTGTACGTGAGTTATTAGTGATCGGACTGAGATTAAGTTGGTGAATGGTTACAAGTCACCGCCTGACGCGGTGTTTCGACGTGAACTTAAGAACCTTTTGTTGGAACATCCGTTATATTCTGTTAAAGAATACATGGATTTAGATTTATAAATTTGTAATATATAATTTGACATACCAATTGTACCATTAATCCTATAACTTGTTAACATTATTTCTTACTAGCTTCTGCCCGCGACTTTGCCCGCGTGGAATTCGGTTATCGCGCTCCCGCGGGAACTATGCCCTTTTCCGGGATACAAAGTAGCCTATGTCCTTTCCCGGGACCCCAACTATCTCCATGCCAAATTTTATCTCACTCGGTCCAGCGGATGAAGTGTGAAGAGGTAACCGACAGACAGAGTTACTTTCGCATTTATAATATTAATATGGATTTTGGTATGAAAAGACGATCCTAACAGTGAAACACTTTATTCGACGATCTCAATGTGAAATTCTCTTATTTTGACATGTAAAATATGCTGTAATTTGATATTTAAGGAGAGAGAATAAAATCCACTATCAACCCAACATGAATGGATATAAAGTTTACACATATTTTTTTAAATGGTTGTATTCGCTGTGTGCAAAGACAGTGGTGGGGGGGACGAACACAATCGCTGCGTGTGACGTAGCCAAATATGAAAACTCTGACTGTCGCTGTTGCATATTTATTTGCATTGCATTATGTACACCTGGAGCGAGTAATGTCATCCAAGGCTTCTTTTGTCTTTATCTCTCGTTATGAGGTTAGATAAAGAGACATACAAGCCTTTTTCCCAGAAATTATCGTCACAATGGTAATTCACTTATTAGATGGTCCATAGTCCGTCGACCAAAGAGTATAGTTGCATATTGCGCCGCTGACTTCGCATCCGCCAGTTGGCGCTGTCGTCGTGCACACTGCCAATAAGTAGGTAGTATTTATAAGTTTTATTTTATCATAAAAAAATGCTTAATTTAGGTATGACTTTCCGCGACTGACGGTATTACTTATGGGATCGCCCCATTGACCTATAATAAATAAGTATTAACATATGGACAAACAGTGCCTAACAGAATATGTCAAAATATATGGAGCACACTGACATTAGAAAATACGTTCCAATATGATAATAACGCCTCTTTATAACGAAGGCCAAACGTTTTAACGGGGCCATTTTTCTCCGGCTGATTGTGAATCCTTACTTATAATAGATCAATGGATCACCCTAATACAACGCGACAAAGATTTCGAATACCTTGCCAACCTTGAGGACTAAAGATTGGATGTCATCTGAGATGGTACTATGGTCCCCTGGTTCATACAATAAGTTGTACTTACGTACGTTGAAGGAGATCCCACGCAAAACAAATAAGTAAACCCCTGACAAATGAACTAGTTACAGCCTCTTTCAGTCAAGTTTCAGTTTCAAGGTATTAATTATTTTGCCTGCCATCTGTCGTCGATCGCCGATAAGACGACAGCAATGGCGGCTAAGCACGGCTTTGGAGGCAGCGTCCATGAATTATGCAGCGACTTGCTTGTGTGCTATGCCATAAATAATGGCCTTATGCTAATGTATTATGGTCTTCTAGGGGATGGGGGGGGGGGGGACATTTCGGAACCTTGATAATGAAATTTTGGTATATATAGAGGTAGAGGCAGACCTAAGGTGTGGATGGGTTGCGTGTAAGATGATAATATTTTGTATATGCGTATGAAAGATGTTAGTACTGAGATGACCAATTGGTTGATAGGAGCAATTGGAAAAAGATGACATGTTCTGGCTGACCTCACGTTACGTGAGAAAAGGACCAAGGAATGACGAATGACGAAGTTAAGGTCGTATCTTACTCTATAATAATAATAATAATGATTCTGTTGAAGTCACGTGACCATAATATGTATATTTCCGGTTTTGACTCCAGAAGTATTGGTCGCATAGCCACAAAATTATAAAATAGCCAGCGTTTTATTCCGAAAATAATAATAATAATAGTTTTTATAATCTTCGCAGATAGAATCAGAAGCAAAAGCTAGTTTTTCATAGCGTAGCTTAATATTTTCGAACGTTCGCAATGTTGTGGTCCGGTGAGAGAATCGGTGAACTTTTTTATTTTCAATTTAGTTGCCATTCCAAATCCATCCCCTACCAGAGTTAAAAATGGAGGAACACAGACACACAAAAAACCCAAGTTCCTAAGTTCATAGTTTCGCTGAAAATGGAGGAACATCTATTTTTAACTCCCAGCGCAAAAAAAGAATAGGTAAGTACGTGTGCATTTCTCTGTCTGCGACATTCTCAACAATTGGTCTGAATTTCTTCAAACGTACCTATCGTTTTTATTGGATTGAGAAGATATGACCGAAAGGATGTCCAGCTGCGATTGATAAATTAGTTAAGGTTGGATTTCGAGTTTAAATTTCAGTAATAACCTGAACTGTACCAGCTGTAGGTATGTTGCGTAACTTCTCTGGCACATGTTCAGTAGCAGAAATTTTGCTGACATGATGATAGCTACTAAAAGAGTCGTTTACCGCCCTTTTCCCACGTATATCATCGAATTTACATAATCCGACGATACATCGGAATAAACAAATAACCCCCGGCATTGAGTTACTGTTCGCACCTGCGAACGTCGATACGGTTCCCGAACAAATGGAATTTTATACGCTTTAAACCGGCTCTCTTACTGGAAAACAACTGTGCAAGCTCTGCTGTTTCACGGCTAATGAGCTCAAATTTGGAAACGTCATACACATGCATAGATTATTGTAGAAAGTTTCACGAATTCTAAGGATAAAGTTGTGCAGCTGCGAAATTTTCGCAAAATACGTAATAACGTGTAGGTTGTGTAGTTTGTCCAACAGGTTCAACTGCTGTTTAATGATAATGCGAATATTTGAGCATTTCACACGTCATTTGTTGCTCTTGTTGTTAAACTACCCTCGGAATGGTTATTACTGTGTAATTTATGCTTGACTGGCTTCTGCCCGCGCTTCGCCGGCGTGGAATTCGGTTTTGCATTCCCGCGGGTACTATGCTTTTTCCGGGATAAAAAGTAACCTCGGATTTCAACTATGTTCATACAAAATTTCATCTAATCCCAGACAATTAAGTATGAATAGACTTTATTATTGTAATCCCAAGGTATTGAAAGTCTTATATTACTGAATTTGAAATCAACAACATCGCAGTCTGTTTTTAGTCAGGGTTTTTATTATTTTAAGTAATAATAAAAAAAAAAACAAGAAATATAAACACTTGATTGTTCTGTACTTAAAAAGAAAACATAACATGGCAAAGATAGGAAAATCCATACTAATATTATAAATGCGAAAGTAACTCTGTCTGTCTGTCTGTCTGTCTGTTACCTCTTCACGCTTCAACCGCTGGACCGATTGAGATGAAATTTGGCATGGAGATAGTTGGGGTCCCGAGAAAGGACATAGGCTACTTTTTATCCCGGAAAAACGCATTGTTCCCGCGCGAACGAGATTAACCGAAATCCACGCGGGCGAAGTCGCGGGCAGAAGCTAGTAGGAAATAAAACAAGAAGCCGCTGGACATAGTTAGTTATTTATTACCTCAGAATTTAAAAATATAGCCGCTGAATCTAACTTAGTTAACTATTCACACATCTGAAACCTAATGAATAGGCCGTTTTTAGATTTTGATTATTTTTTTATGTATTTAAGTACTTATAAGTAATTTTAAGTATTTTAGTTATTTTTAAGTAGTTTTAATTCTGGTTTAGTATATTACAATGCTAATTCACATGAATAGGTATGTAGATTTCGCATTATCCTTCTGAACAATTCACCAGTCGGCTTTGAATTGTATGTAAATGGCAACAACCATTACATCTGTAATTCCTATCTAAAATGCCTTTTATTTCTCACACGTCGATGGAAGCGGGCCACTGGAGCAGAAAATTGTTTCTATCCCACACATCAGAGATAAAGAAAAAATAATAGAATACGAAAAGTGGCTGTAGTAAATGAGTCGAGAAATTCTCAAGTAGGTTAAATGTAGCAAATATTGCTACGAATTTGTGCCAACTGTGCGACAAGGAATTCCACAACTTATGATGGAGAGATTGGAGAGCCATCAAAATATAAATGTGAAATAAGAACCAAGTTCAATATTATTTCACCAATAAAATAATTGAGATTTATATATAATATGGTTGATAAGTTAAGTTCTGCGAGTCACTTGGGATGTATTTCAAGATCAATATCTGACTTGGCTAGTTTTCACGTATATATGTGTCTAATCAACTTATCTTCGTTAGCTCACAGGGCAGACACGGCGGCCTATAAAAGCACGATTTCGAACACAATTCGAATGAAGTGTCAATGTTTGCGTGCGAGGACGTCTGTACACTTGTAAATGTGTGTGTACCAGCTACGCAGGCCAGTGATCCACTCTCCATCTCCGGATGAAACAAATGACGGTAAGGGCGAGTTGGGCGCGATTTGCGCGCCGGCTAGATTCAGGCGGGTGATTCCGTGGCCGTGGATATTCTGTGACGTAGCATAGGCATTGGTACAACAACTCATGATTTATGTAATTGCTGTATTGAAGCTGAACAGAATCGTAAGGCTTCTTTATACGGCTATTAATAGACTTCGCATCTCAGTTGAGAAGCAGCTGTGTAGGTAGCGAGTCGCCACTTCAATGGAGCCAAGGCATTCGCGTGCTGCACGCCGCACATTCCATAATCTGCGGTTATACAGGTTTCAATATTATGAACGGGACTGCTGCGACGCTTAATAATCGATAAAAAATATTATATCCATAACAGCCTATATACGTCCCACTGTTGGTCACATGCCTCCTCTCATCACGAGAGGGTTTGGTCTATAGTCCTCATGCGTGTCTAGCGCGATTTCGTTGCGGTTTGATAGCTTCAAATCCCATACAAATGGACACTTTTGAGAGAAAAAAAATACGTGAACGCGATCGAGTTTTGCTAAGTTATTCGTAAAAACTTACGAGTAGGTAGGTACCTACTCTACCTATTAGGCCCCTGTGCTCAGCGAACCGCAGCGGCCCCGTTCGTAACTGGGCCCTTGTGTTTATAAAACAAGCGTGTAACGACGGAATTTAACAAAGCAAAGTTAAGCTTTGGCGAGCTTCTGGAAGCCGTCACGAATATTCCAGCTGTGTATTTTGAGACCTCTACCGCCAGCTCTCATGCAGAGGGTCGGGGGTTCGAATCCGGCTCGCACTTCTAAAATTATGAAATTTTGAATTGAGCTTTTCAGTGAAGGAAAACATCGTGAAGAAACCTGCACGCATCTGTGAAGTGTGTGAAGTCCCCAATCCGCACTGGGCCCGCGTGGGGACTATACCCCAAACCCTCTCGTGATGAGAGGAGGCCTGTGCCCAGCAGTGGACTGTAATAGGCTATTGCGGTGTTGGTGGCATTATGACGTTTTTTTTCGGTAAATATTTACCGGGATTCTGAATTTTTATAAATTAAATGACGCCGTAAATAGGCAGTCTAGAAGTTTCACCAACTACCTCTCACGCAGAGGATTGGGTTCGAATCCAGTGGCGGATCGAGGATTTTTGTTTGATCACCAAGATTTGTCACAAGTGTACTTAGATGATTTTGTGTTTGGGGGGGCATGAGCTCCCTTAGACCATCCCCTAAGATCATTCACTCTTCAAATCTCTTACTTACTTACTAAAAACTTACGATGGCCGATGGCCGATGGGGCCGGAAAGTTCTCGAGTGGCGTCCGCAAACCGGGCGACGAGTTGTCGGTAGGCCTCCAACAAAATGGAGCGACGACCTCGTGAAGGTCGCGGGAAACCGGTGGAAGCAAGCACATGACCGGTCTGAGTGGCAAGGCCTATGTCCAGTAGTGGACGTCTTTCGGCTGAAATGATGATGATGATTGATCCAGAAGATAAAGATTCGTAGTACAAACCTGTTCGCATCCGCAAGACGATTTAAATGTGTGTGTAAAAGTCCCCAATCCGCTCTGGAACCGCGTGGGGACTATATCCCAAACCCTGTCGTGATGGGAGTAGATCTGTGCCCAGCAGTGGGACATCAATAGGCTGTAGTGGTGGGTGAAGTCTTCAATCACCTCTCGTATTGAGATGAAGACCTGTACCTAATAGTTAGTAGTGGAACTGTGCTGGTATGGAAACCAATATGAGATAGCACTTTTGTCGAAAACGCTAAAAACATTGGTTGTACGAGTATATAAGGTCGGTTTACGGACGACAATTTTACGTGACAACGTCATAAGAAAACATTAATGAATATGTCCCGTTACGTATGACATACATCGCCATGAGGACATCCATTGGTTCTTGTTTTTTCGTGGGCGCAGCTTTATAAGACGTTATCACGTCAAAAATCATCCATCCATTCATCCATTGAAGTGTTACATCCTACATCCTTTATACATTCTGAAGATAATCGTAAACTGACATGCTAAGCACAGATTAAATCCCTTAGCATTTTTCTTCGCCAGTAATATTCCCATAGGTACGGTCTGAATCTTTACGCAACAAGAACTTATTGTATTTATTACAATATCTACTCGTTTTCTTCCACCTCATGAAGAGTAATTTCGTTATATTCAAGACAGCGTATCGCTGTATGAAGTCCAAACGCACTTAATCCCTTTTGATTCTGCACAGATATGTGTGGGGATGTTCTAGGAAACACATGTAATAATTCTGGGAATGTGTACAGTAAAATTCTACTGTATAGCAGAAATAACAGTCGATTTCCTTCAAAAGTACATGAAATATAATACAGGTTACGAGTAGTTACGTAAGTATGATTTACTTTTACCTACCGTACCTTTAACGTAACCTGTAACGTACCTTTTTAATATTAATTTTAACCTTTTTATTTCTATTTTGTTTTATGTTTTAATTAATTAACTTTTACATGTTTTTCTTTTAATGTTCGTGTCTTTTATTGTAGTGTGCGTATATTGTTTTATCATCTTCTGTGTTCTTGTACACTGAGCGGTCCCGACGGAAGATCAGCGTTGGCTTCACGGCTGACACATGCTGAGTCGGGTCCGATTCGCTTCCTCTCTTTTGTTTCTGTGTTTTTATTATTTTTAATTTTGCGAGCGAATAAATGATTATTATTATTATTATTATGCTTTTTAACTTTTTGTTTCTCCCTAAAAGGGGGGTCAGTTCTACACTGTCGTGCGGGCCTTAGCCAAGCACGAAAGCTGACGATGAATCCATAGACAGGAATTTCCTGACAATCCTGCATGTGTTGAGTATGACCGCTTTCTGCAACGTGATGTATGTGAGAGGATGGATGTCTAGTAGTTTGAGGCTTGTGTGTAGTGTGTGAGGTATGACTCCAGTGGATGACAGAATGATAGGCACAGTTTTTACCATTTTTAATCTCCACTGACATTTTAGTTCTATAGCTAGGTCTGTATATTTGGTAAGTTTTTCAGTGTGTGTAGATGAAAGGTTATGCGTGTTAGGAATAGCTATATCAATTAAATATGCTACCTGGTTTTTTTTGTCGTGTAGCGTTATGTCCGGTCGGTTATAGTGTACTGTTTTATCTGTAAGTATAGTCCTGTCCCAGTAAAGTTTAAAGTCTGTAGTGTCTAGTACTGCCTGTGGTGTATATTTGTAGTATGCTACCTTTTCTGCTATGAGTTTGTGTTTGAGTGCAAGATACTGATGGATGATGGCTGCAGCTTGATCATGTCTGTGCTTGTAGTCAGTTTGAGCTATTGTTCTACATGCTCCAGTTATATGTTGGATCGTTTCGGGGGGTCCTTTACATTTCCTACAGGAGTCATCCGATGAATTTGGTACTTTCATTATGTGTTTTCTGTAGTTATTGGTTTCGATGACCTGGTCTTGTATAGCAAGCATGAATCCCTCTGTTTCGGGAAACAGTTCACCACGCCTGAGCCACTCGTTCGACGCTGTCTTGTCGACGTTGGGTTGGTTCAGGTCGCTAAGATGCCGACCATGTAAAGTTTTTCGGGACCATTCATTTAGTTTAGTCAGTCTGTCTGTCTGTACTTCATTTTTTTGTGTCGATTTCTCAGTTAAGTTAAGTGGGGTGAGTTTTTTATCATTCTGGGCTATTGCTTTATGAAGTGGAGATGTCATGGCTTTGCTATGGAAGTATGTTCGTAAGCTGGTTATTTGTTTGTTGTGCAGATTTTGAATATCGATTAATCCTCTGCCACCATCTATACGCGGTAAAGTCAGTCTCTGAACGCAAGATCTGGGATGATGTTTTCTATGTCTAGTCATTGCAGTGTTAATAGTCCTCTGAAGTGATTTTAGTTCTGTTTTATTCCAGTTAATGATTCCAAAAGAATAAGTGAGTATAGGTATTGCGAAGGTATTAATAGCTTTCGAACAATTTTTGGCGTATAGATGGCTTCTTGATATTGTATTAATTCTGTGTTTGAATTGTTTGATCAGAGATTGCTTTATATCTTTATGTTGTATGTGCTTAGATTGGTTGTAACCCAAGTATTTATAAACATCATTCTCAGTTAGCGGTTCTATACATTCTCCCGTTTGTAGGTTGTATTGATGTTCGTAGTTTTGTCCTGCCTTAACTGAGTTGATTCTGCACTTGTCGATACCAAATTCCATACCAATCTCCAATGAAAACTGCTCAGTAATATTCGCTAGTTCTTGTAGTTCGTCTTCTGTGCTACCGTATAGCTTTATATCGTCCATATACAAGAGATGGTTTAATTTATGGTTTTGTTGGTGGTCATTGTTTCCAACCTCTAAATTGTGCCCAGCATTTGTTGCATTCAGAATATTGGATAAAGGGTTTAGTGCCAAGCAAAACCATAGAGGGCTTAGGGCATCTCCCTGAAATATGCCTCTCTGTATTTGAATGGGTTCTGTGATGAGTGTGTCTTGGCCGGTGCTGATTTTAAGTCTTGTCGTCCATTTTGTCATTGTGTTTTGTAAGAAAGTGACTATTTCAGGGTGTATACGATATATATTCAAGATTTTTAGCAGCCATGTATGAGGAACGGAGTCGAAGGCTTTTTTATAATCGATGTACATAGTAAATAGGTCGGATTTTTGTCGCTGGGTCTGATTGAGAACTATTGAGTCTATTGTAAGTTGTTCTTTACAGCCTTGGCTATATTTACGACATCCCTTTTGTTGTTCAGCTAATATGTTGTTATTATTTATGTGTTTGTATATGATTTGGGTTAAACATGATGTGATTATTTTGTAAATAGTTTGAAGGCAAGTTATAGGTCTATATTTTGCTGGGTCCGATAAATTATTCAGGTCTTTTGGTAACATGTATGTATTTCCTGCAGTAATGTAGTCTGGTAATGTATGTGGAGCCTGTACGAAATTATTGATGTGATTGTATAGATATGGATGTGCATATGTGAGTTTTTTATACCAAAAGTTGTGAATGTTGTCAGACCCTGGAGCTTTCCAGTTATGCAATTTTTTGATAACGTCTTGGAAAACTTCAATAGGTATGCAATCGAATTCCATAGGCTCAGAGCTAAGAAACTTGTTTTCTTCCGTTAGTATAAAGTCAGCGTTTTCATTATATTCCACCGGGTTTTCCCAAATGTTTGCCCAGAAACTACGTAGGTCATCTACATCTGGTACATTGTGGTGAGAGTTCTGTGCATCTCTTTGTATGGTATTAGTTGTTTGAGAGTGCGTATTAGTTACTACTGTATTAATCTTGGAATTTTTCAGTCCTCGGTAAAATTGTTTTTCGTTCGTTGTAAACTGTTTATTCTGAACTTTACGTAATGTGCATGCAGTATATCTTTTCAAACGATTACTTAGGGTAGTTAGTTTCTGTTTCAGTGTGTCTAAGAAATCAGACAGATTTGTGTTAGGTCCTTCATGGTTTGCATGCGTATTATAATGTCTCTTAATATACTTTACTGTTTTTACGACTTTTTTGTTTCTATTTCCGTTTATAAACTGTGTTAATCTACCTATATTTGATCTTAGTTTTTCGACTTTACGTTCTAATCTACTTTGCCATTTCGGTTTCTTCTTTTGTAATAATCGGTGATTTATCTCTGTGTTGTTTGGGAGTAATTGCAATTTAGTTCCATTGGTCTTAGCTGCAACCCACGCCGCACAATACAAAACTGTCTGCAGGGTAGTAAATTCTGTTTCAGCATCAACGTACAAGGGTAGAATGCTAACGTTGATGCAGTGAACTATAGAAGCTAATTTTTTGGAAGGTTTCTGCTTTGGAATAAATTGCCTTTGGGTGGGGTCCGTATTTTTAAAATAGTCGTAGGTGGTTTTAAAAGTTTGTTCTAAATCTTGAACGTTCGGATAAGTTGCACGTGATGCTGCAACTGAGGGTGTATTCGTGTCATTAACGCTAAAAATTTCTGTGTCAATGTTATTGAGAGAGTTGTTCAGCTGTGCTGTTTCGTCAGCATTTTGAGTTGTCGTACTAATGCCGGTATCATGTTGTAATGAGTTTAATTCGTCTGCTACTTCAGTTCTGATGTTTTGTAGCCTTTCTTCGCTTATGTATTTGTTATATATTATTGCTCGTCTCTGATCAGCAACTCTCTGCTCGGTAATGTGTGCTAGGTGAGGAAATTCAGCCACAAATGCTTGATGTAGTGGTCCCCTGTAGGCTGATATATTTGCTTCTAGGAGCGTTATTTTATAATAGGCACGCATTATGACCTCGTTATGCTCTTTAGTCCAACGCATGCGTTGACTGGAGTGCTCATTATTGTCATGTTGTTGTATATGTCTATATTGTGAATGGGAGATGTTGTCTGTGCTGGTAGCGGGTGTTAGTGTATGTGATGTGTTTACATTACTCCCGTTTTTATTTATTTCTTCGCTTGTTTCCCTGTAAATACGGTCTATGTCATTTTGAGTAAGGAGTTTCCTACGAATTATGGCCCTTCTTTGATCTCCCACCCTCTGTCTACTAGCCCCATTCATCTCTGGGTACCTCTCAATAAACTTGGTGTAAAGCGGTGGTAAGTAGCCGTTTGTGTCAGTTTCCATTAAGGTAAGCTGAAGATATGTTCGCAAGATGAATTCATTCATATCTTTACTCCATCTTTTACGCGTTTTTATTTCGCTGGTGGTGGGTGCAGGGTCAGTGACCGAAACAGTCTCCTGCACAACATCCTCCGGCAGAATACTATTAACCGATGATGATGATGAATAATTCGATGAGAGGGCGTATGACGAGGATGATGGGCTTGATGGTAGTGAGCTGTCACCTGGTGCTGTGTCTCTTCCTGCAGCAGCTTCACACTGGGCAGAATTGAGTGATACGTTGTCCCCCCCAGAATACGTGGGACTGCCCGAACTTGAGAGTTCGGGGCGGGATTCTCCATCGCTGTTAGCTCCGGTACCCGCCTGGGGTAATTTAGTTCCGCTTCTTAATCGCATCACATATTCGCTCCTGACTAGTGCTCCGTTGGTCTTTGGTGTGTAAAAGCTATAAAGCTGCCAAAGTCCGCCCCTTACGTGGCCACAGATGTTCGGACCGGACGTGGAGTTAGGTTTATAAGGGGCTTATTATTATTATTATTACTTTTACGTTATGAAAATAGTAGTGACAAGCTGGTTTAAGACTTGCAACCTAATGACAGAAGATAATGCGTTTTAAAACTGATCTAGTTAATATTACTGTTCATAAGGCACATACAAAATTTGCAAAGATAACTTGCCGGCCGGATTGGTCCAGTTGGTAGTGACCCTGCCTTCTGTTCCGATGGTCGCGGGTTCGAGTTCCGCTCGGGGCAAACTTTGTGTGATGAGCACGAATGTTTGTACTCGAGTCATGGATGTTTAGTATTAATATACATATGTATGTATTTCTCTATATAAGTATTTATATCGTTGTCTAGCACCCGTGGTACGAGCTTTACTTAGTTTGGGGCTAGATCAATATGTGTGAAATGACCAAGATATTTATTTTATTTTTTATTTAACTTGTCTGATATGACGTACCTAGGCTGGTCTAAAATGTACTTATCCATTGAATTGAAAACTCGTAGTACCTGGGCGATCGTGCTTCGCTCTGGTTAAATTAGATAAAAATCAATTTTCCCTGACATGGGTGTGACCTATTTTACCTAGATTGCGTTTTTTCGCACCCGTTAATCCCAATATTGCAAATTTTGTTAAAATCATTCTAAAAATGTCTGAGATCGTTTGTAAAAATAAATCTATATAGAAGATTAGCTCCTTTAAAGTAAAAGTTTATCTGTGTCATTCTCAGTACTTTTTAGTGGATGTTGTAACGTAGCGTTTTATTTGAACACTGTCGCAAATTAGAGGCAGCTCGCCAGCGTGCAGATTTGTTTGTGGAACCGCCAAAGCCTGGGTCTCATACACTTAGCAGTGACTTTGCTTATAAAGGCAAGTCCAAGCAGGTCAATTCAGTGAATACCAGCGCTGAGAAGCAGTCCACTAGCAACTCTTCATGTTGTAATTAACACGTCTGCAATGTTAAATGCAATCTGCTGCGCAGTGTAATTACAACAAGAGCTATATGGATGTTTACTTCTAACATTAAGCATGATAACTGCCTGAGACGTTCTAACTAGGTGGACCATTTGTCAAGGAAACTTATGTTGGTTACTTTATTACACGACTTTGTAGAAAATGTGAATGTCGGGTAAGAATTTAGAGTTGTTACTTCAAAGACAAGTGCAGGGCTCTTAAGAAGAATACTGATAAGAAGAACCTAACCTTGCTCTTTTCTTATCGCGTATTGTGGTTTGTGATTAATGTGCCTCATCAAGTGAAGCAACAGCCTGGTGAAGATCGCAGGAATATTGTTGCCGCGAGTGGTCTAAGTGGCAAGGCTACGTCCAACAGTGGACGTCTTTCGACTGACAATCTAACAATCTATGTCCAGCATTGGACGTTCGGAGAAATGATGATAGTAAGTTCTATTGAATTCTAATCATAACATGAATGTTACTTAAAACTGTCAGAGGAAATGAAACGTCTTTCCTATTTATTTTGCCCGCTTTTTCTTGTACTAACATCTAACTTCGAGAACCTCCCGGCTAAAGTAAGTAGAGTGAAGTTGAAAATGCATGCAGTTGATCTTTGTCCTATCTTGAAATTGCTTTCAGATACGAAGACAATTTTTCAATACATTTTCCAAGGTATTTTGAAGAAAGGTTTTATCGTTTCCGTTAAACCTTTATGGTGTTTGCAAAAAAGAAAAATGAAACTTGTTTTTCGTTGCGTGACTTTGTTAACTGCGTAGAATCTGAATTTAGAACGTTGAAAGAAGACAAGCAAAGAATACCCTACTCGGGAATAATACTAGTTTTTGGTGTGTTCCATCCGAAATCAAATTGGTACCTACTTAACTTTTAACAATCTTACCATCTTACTAATATAATAAAGCTGAAAGTTCGTGTGTTTGGATGTCTAGATGTTTGGATGTTTGTTGCTCAATCAGGCTAAAACGGCTCAACCAATTTGCATGATTTGCATTTGGCAAACAGATAAGCTACTTATAGGCTACCTATTATCCCGTAAATCCCGGAAAAATCGCGGAAACTCATTAGAGGGACCCCGGAAGAGGACTTTGGATAGAAATCCCGGGAATGTCACTTTTTTTATACCTGTGGTGTAGGCAAACGAGCGCACAGCCCACCTGATGGTAAGTGGTCACTGCGGCCCATGGACACTGAAATCCTGAGATTATCCTATGATCCCCCATTAAGAAACCATAAGATCTCGAATGCGTTACCTACCCTGAGGCCTAAGACAAATCCTGTAATCCCGGGAATTTCCAAAATCCCGTAATCCCGAAAAAGGGTTTAAAAGTATCCTGGAAAAAGGGCTGTGATTCCCTGCAGACGACGAAGTCGCGAGTTTTAGCTCGTGATATTATAATCCGACCGATTTCGGTGATGGCGACCGCGGTTCTACAACATGGAGCTAGGACTTCATGAAGTTCGCGGGAATCCGCTGGAAGCAAGTCGCACAATATGGGTCTGAGGACTCTGAGGCGATCCTTGGGCTCCCCCAAGGATCGCCTCAGAGTTCTATGTCGATGATATGATGATGATGACCGCTTCAAGAATATTGAACTCATCCGTGAGCTCGCATATGGCTTGTGTAGACAATCTTTCTTGTGAAGATCCTCACACATTGCTGGTATGTGAGCACACCGGTAATACATAATTATACTCGTAATTATATTTATTTTGTGCAGGTGGTCAGGCTTTTGCGCTTGGTGTCCAGATAGGCACGTAGGTAGGTGGACTTCATTATTAGATATAGCGGCATACATATAACTACATAGTATAAACATAGTCGCTGTCTGTTCCTATGTATGCTTTGATCTTTAAAAGTACGCAACAGATTTTGATGTGTTTTTTTTAATAAATAGAATGATTCAAGAGGAAGGTTTTAGTATATGATTTGTGTATAGTTTAACGCTCAATTCCCGCGGGAACGCTGTAAACGAGTTCCAAGCGGACGAAGTTGCGGGCAAAATCTAGTTATGTATAAAAAATCCTAGATCTAAAGCGAAACCTCTCATATAAAAATTTCAGAGTAAGTAAAATATGCCGTCTAATTTTGGTACAACTATCAAGGGTCGACTGTACTTTAATTTGTATTTACATTTATCAACTCCTTATTTTGAGCTTTGAAAAGACTTGGTAACATAGTGTGGTTTGAACTACCGCCTGTCATGCAGAGGGTCGTGGGTTCAAACCCAGTCCGCATCTCACAGTGCAGCCGAGCCGTAGACGAGCCGTAGACGAGCCGCAGACGAGCCGCAGATGAGCCACAGACGCGTTCAGTGTGACCAGGGCTTTAACGTTTGTGCGAAATTTCATTTGAATTTACTACCTACTATGCTTTCGGTGAATGTAAACATCGTGAGGCAATCCTGGATGCACCTGCGAAGTTATTTGAGGATCATCGCTGGGACTAGGTATATCCCAAAACTTCTCGTGATGAGATGAGGCCTGAGCCTAGCACTGGGACATAAATAGGCTAATGTGGGTGGTGTGGTTAGTAATTTAGCGCTCTCCGACTGCATACCTTTTAGTACATTACGGACCTAGGCTTTACGAATTACCGCCCGTGGTTTATCAAAAGTTTTACGTCTTGCCTTGGCCAAGAAGTGATATTTTCTCTCCGCGTAGCGGGCAGAAAATCCCACTTTACGGTCAAGGGTGACGTAAATAATATTATGTTAGTGAATGTAACACATCTGTCCTGTAGGGTAGATCCTATAGTACAGTCACACGGCGGACACGGCCTATAAAAGCACGATTTCGAACACAATTTGAATGAAGTATCAATGTTTGCGTGCGAGGACGTCTGTATATTTGTCTGTAGAGATCTTCTACTATCTAAAATCCCGCGCCTTCACATTTCAAAACTCTCAACACATGTGTGCGTGCTGAGACAGCCATAAACTATGCATTGAGAGTGTTGGTGGTGCTTTTTAAATACATTGAAGCGTTTTGAAATGTGAAGGCGCGGGACTTTAGATAGTAGAAGATCTCTAAATGTGTGTGTACCAGTACTCGGGCCAAAAATTCACTATACATCTCCGTATGAAACAAATGATGGTAAGGGCGAGTTGGGCGCGAGTTGCGCGCCGGCTAGATTCAGGCGGGTGATTCCGTGGCCATTATGTATGTAGTACTATTAAATATACCGTGGTATAGTATAGGATCCTACTTTGTCATAACTCACCTCGTACGAGCGAATCAGAGCTCCGCAGCAAATTAAGTACTCCGTGTCACCTGCGCGGGCAGAATACAAATGCGGGAGGTAACACAATCTCCCCTCTTACTTTGATTCTAAGTTCGTGACTTCATTTTAACACCGGATGGTACGTTTTGAGGTTATGTTTTTAATAGGTACTTATTTACGTGTAAATATGGATGTTGAAGGCTCAATTGATTTTTATGTGTATACTAGGCTGACCCAGCGTACTTCGTACCGCCTTTTAACTTTTTTTGGGGCGGGTATGAAAAATAGCTTACGTCCTATTCTTAGACCTACTGAACATACACACCAAATTTCATAAGAATAGCTCCAGCCATTTCGGAGTAGTTTGATTACAAACACTGACACGAGCATTTTATATATTAGATATTGGAGTTGTAGTCATACATATTCTGAGGTGTCACTGAAGGCTGGTGTGGTGATAACTTACGCAATGAAAATTTTACAAATGCGCTACCTATGTTAACGGATGGTTTCAAAAAAATCACATTGTGATGGTTACTTAATTAGTTATTCTAGAATGAAATGAAACAACAAATATAAATAACGAAATTTTATTTCCCCGTAACCTTTTATTATGTTTCTTTATTTTATTAAATAATCTCTTAATTATGTACACAATATATTTATCACGTAGGTAAAACTATAAATTGTTCGTTTTGTAGGCTGACAGCCGTACTGACTAGGGCCGCGACAAATATCGCGGGCGTTAACGACGTTATATCGTTCGTTATGATCATTATCGTTACTAACGTTAACGTTATGGTTGTTGCGGAGAGCGGGTGGAGAGCGGACCCGGCGTGGAGCTCGGCTAGGCTTTCTTCTGAAACAAATTAAGCTGTGCTAGAAATTGGTAAAAAGTAATAGGTAAAAAGGCATTGGAGATTTCTTGATTTTTTGGCGGGCAGTCATCATCATCATCCTCAACAGCCCATAGTAGTCCACTGCTGGACGTAGGCCTCACCCAATGCACGCCAATGAGCTCTGTCCAAGGGGTGCCGCATCCAATCTACACCGGCCACCTTGCGCAAATCGTCACTCCACCTGGCAACAGGGCGCCCTACACTTCGCTTGCCTTGTCGTGGTCTCCACTCAAGAACGCGTTTACTCCAACGACTATCCGCAGTTCTCGCGATATGACCGGCCCACTGCCACTAAAAAGAGCTTATTCTATGGCAGTGATCATGCTAGATTCCCAGAGGACCGACAATCTGAATTTAAGCAACCGATAAAATCCTACTTTAAATCGTACTTTGCTCCTTGTTATCGAAGCAGAAATAAAATAAACTAAACGGGCAAAGAAAATCCTTTTCGAATAGGAGGACTGACAAATTAAAAGCCGTGATGGTAGCGGGGGGGAAGTGAATAATTGAATACCATCTTCTTCTATATATATAAAACAAGAAACTGACTGACTGATCGATCGATCAACGCAGAGCCGAAACTACGGTCGTAGAGAGCTCAAATTTGGCATGCAGGTTGCTCAAGGAACGAAGGTGAGCACTAATATTTCTGCGCATACGAAGTTGCGGGGAAAAGCTATTTTTTTTGCAAATCAAAATGTATAACGGAGCGTCATTTAACAAATTACATTATGCACTAAGAGTACCAGAGTTTGTGGCATTATTAAATTACCAAAGCTCGTATTCCTGCAATATAATAAGTTTTTCATTGAAAAGTTAAAATGACGTTTCGTAATAACACCGTTAATACGTTTACCCATATTTTGACAGCGTTCTCGCGCGTAATACTCTTACGTGGAACAAACTTCCTTTTATTACGCTTTAACACTGAAATTCATTAATGTTAATGTTAACATTAATGAATTAACATTCCCTTTGAGTTCAGAAGCTGACGGTTTAATTTTAACATCCACGGGTTGCCAAAACAATTTAAATACCTAAGTGGAGGGTGATTGAACATAGATATGTTGATTTAAATAATAATAATAATAATCACTCTAGGTTAGGTTTTTACAATGTGTTTATATTTTGTATTTTACTTTTTATATTCATATTGTAAAAACCCAACTTAAGGAAATAGTTTAATAAAGGATACGAGATAATTATGAACTTATATTATTTATTGCAATTACCGAAAATCAGGAAGACGGAACTCCTGCTCGCACCTCTGAGTTTACTTATCTACGAAATCCAAATCCAAAGGAAAAACATCGTAAGGAAACCATCGGAAGGGAGCATTGCAATAAAGTGGCAACTCGACTTGGACGAGCTGGTGTCACAACCTGGAGTAGCAGACCTTGTTTTCTTAGCCCATGGGAGGTAAATAGGGTGGTGGTGGGTGGTGCGTACCGTTGAGCACGTGCACGGAGACGGTGTGCGCACGCGCACCGCGCACGGCGCACGTGTAGTTGCCGGCGTCGCTGCTGTTCACGCGCGCCAGCCGCAGCAGGCTGTCTGCGCCGCCTTCCACTTGCTCCGTCTTCACACTGTTCAGACGTTACATGAATTAATAGACATAGACAAACACAAAACTTCATGGATTAATGAGCTATCGTATCATAAAATGGTTGAGTAGATCTATAATCTAAATCCATATTATCCGTATTACTACTACTACAGCCTATTTGCGTCCCACTGCTGGGCACAGGCCTCCTCTCATCACGAGAGGGTTTGGGCTATAGTCCCCACGCGGGCCCAGTGCGGATTGGGGACTTCACACACATCTTTGAATTACTTCGCAGATGCGTGCAGGTTTCCTCGCGATGTTTTCCTTCACCGAAAAACTCAGTGGTAAATTCAAATTGAATTTCGCACATAAGTAAACTTAGAGGTGCGAGCCGGAATCGAACCCCCGACCCTCTGCATTAGAGGCGGTAGGTCGAACCACTAGGCCACCACGTCGCTCTCCATATTATTTCCTTAATATTATAAATGCGAAAGTAACTCTATCTGTCTGTTACTACTTCACGCTTCAAGCGCTTGACCGATTTACATGAGATTTGGCATGGAGATAGTTGGGGTCCCGGGAAAGGACAAGGGCTACTTTTTATCCCGGAAAAAACGAAGTCGCGGGCAGAAGCCAGTACGTTTATAAAACGCAAAGGCTGATCTAACAACGCACAGCTAAAACTAAGGTAGGAAGGAATGTTTGGCACACTATAGTTAGTGTTGCGTCCAAAAATACAGTTGATGAATTCGGTACCTGGGCGACCGAGTATTTCTCGGGTGAAAATAGCTAAAATCGAGTTTTCTCAGAAATAACATCTAGCTAGATGGATTTGTTGCTCCTGCAAACCTGTGTTCCAAATTTCGTCCAAATCGTTAGAGCCAGTTCTGAGATCGTTTGCATAAATAAATGTACAAAATTAACACGTTTAAAGTCTTAAAAATTCATTTATAGAGTCACTAACTTACAAATATGTTTCTAATTACACCTAAATCGGTCCATACTTAAGCCTCTATAAATATTTCTTGATTTAAAAAAAAAAAACGGTCCAGTACTTTCGGAGTTGTCTATGATGGACAGACGGACATACACGAGTAATAAGGTTCAAGGCCATAAAAAACCAAAAAAATGAGAGGAATGTCTATGAAAACTCATCTCAGTCAATGATGCCAACCTACATGCCTAACGGCTGAACAAATCGCTAAATAGGTACCTACTGAAAATGATGAGCAGTATGATGTTTATCCCGAAAGTTGGCAACGTCGCATATAGCTGTCAAATGTTTCGCTGTTTTTATTAATTTCTCAATATTACTGAATTAAAAAAGAAGTCATCATTCTATGGTTGAATAACGCTTCTCATTTTATATTTGTTGGTTAGGCATTCAAATGATAAGATCACATTAAAATGTATGGAAAATGCGATGTAAAATTGCGTGTTCCTGTGATAATTGTTGCAATCCATAGTTAATGTTTTATTCAACCATAGAGCGATAATTCATGTTTTCATTCAGTAATATTCAGAAATTAATGAAAACAGCGAAATATTTGACAGCTATTTGCAACGTTGCCAACTTTCGGAGTAAACCCTCTAAATGAATTGAAGAAAATCATCATCATCATCATCTTCATCATTTCGGCCAAAAAACGTCCACTGCTGGACATAGGCCTCCCCCAAGGCTCGCCATTCAGACCGATCCTGTGCTACTTGCTTCCGCCGGTTTCCCGCGACATTCACGAGGTCGTCGCTCCATCTTGTTGGAGGCCTACCGACAGCTCGTCTCCCGGTTCGCTGGCGCCACTCGAACACACCACACCACTCGCAGTAGAACTAGGGTCACCGACATAGCCCGAATAATTGCGAGCCTTAAGTGGCAGTGGGCGGGGCACATTGCTCGCAGGACTGATGGCCGATGGGGCGGGAAAGAAGAAAATCACTACATGTGAATTCAAAGCGACTGCTTAGGTACCTACATTACGTGCTTCATTTAAAGCTCGAAATATTTGAAAATATCAGTGCTTGCTAAAACATCACCGTACAAAAGGCTGGCTTTGGGCCAATATATCTCGACTGTCACATTAAGCGTGCCTTATAGAGCGCGAGGGAGATACTTGGTGATATACGAACATATCAGCTTATTTCCTGTGAGATAACTGCCAAACCTTCAAGGATAATCATTCCAAATGAAAATGAAAATATTTATTTGTTCTCTGAAAGTGTCGTAATAGGTAGAATAAAGCTCCTTATTTTATCATGGATGCATTTATCAGAACCAAAATTGGAACAAGCCGAAGGTTCGAACTTACGATAAAAACCGGCCAAGTGCGTGTCGGGCCACGCGCAAATTATAGCGTTCCGAAGTTGACGATGCCCACAGTACCTTTCTAAGACTTATTAGCATCTAGCTAGCCTGTGGTATGACGTGCCCGCCCGACGCCCCTGCCGCTCGAGAAAAATCATCATTATAAGTTGGTCGACTATTACTCGTAAGTTTGTACAGCCTACTTAGCTCTAATAGTTTTCCTTTCAACTACGTTATATATGCCACAACCGTGATTTTTTTCAGCCATCCAAATACCACCATTTAGCTGGCAGGGGGGGGGGGGACACGTGACTCTAACAAAAAATAGCACTTTAAAGCTTAATATTTCACAAACGCATCACTTAATCAAAAAATGGTTGTAACAAACTCACTATATTTTTTCAAGACCTATTCAACGATATGCCGCACCATGGGGTACGCAAGAAAAAAAAAATACATCCCCACTTTACGAGTAGGGGAGGTACCCTATAAAAAAATATATTTCAAAATTTTATTGTACCACTTTGTCAGCGTAACTAATATGCATATTCATGCCAAATTACAGCTCTCTAGACCTAAGCATCTCCGAGCAATAGTGCGGACAGACGGACGGACATGGCGAAACTATAAGGGTTCCTTGTGGACTTCGGAACCCTAAAAAAGAATCATCGAAATTGTTTTACAAGTGCGAAATTGTGTGACGGAGTATTTATTTTCCATTTAAAAACCATACAGACTAATTGAGAACCTTCTATTATACCCGACTGCGCCAAAAGAAAATTATTTATCGAGTGTATGTACCTATATGTATGTATTTAAATATGTTTAAATTTCTTTGACATGCTATGTAGCCCAAACCGCTTCATTGATTTTAGCCTATGAGGTGTCGTTAGATCCGTCTAGATTCTGAGTGACACAGGGTATTAAAAGTTTTTATGCAGGCGGGTTTTTAGGGTTCCGAACCTCAAGAGGTTCGGAACCCTATATACTCGTAGATTACAGTTTTTTTTTTTGAAAATGACGTCATTGAAAATAATCAAGGGTCGGAAGCCTCGCCACGCGAGGTTAACGCGCTTCTTGGCCGGTTCTTTTTTGAGGAATCGAGTCCTTAATTTGAAGTGGGTTAAAAGCGGCTGCTTGTCCCCTATCCCTTTCATACCTGATGCCCCCCCTCGTGGTGTCAGCATTCAAGGCGCGGCCCTCGTGAAGCCAGGTCAGCATCGCTGGTGTCTCCACGTGGCGCGCTCTGCAGACCAGCGCCAGAGTAGACTCTGCTTCGTAGTACTTCTCCAGCAAGGGGGCTCCGGCCTCGTCCACCACCCACACTTGAGGGGCTGGGGGAAAATAAATCTAATGAGGGCCAGCGCTACAGCATTCGCCACTAGAGGCAGTGTTGCTAATTTAACATATTATATGCCATATTATAAGATAAATTGGCAACACTAAGGGTATCCAAAACTTTGAATTATGGAGTGTGGAATGTGTCTTGGTAAGGAGCGCAATCTTATATGGCGAAACAGTTGAAAACGTGTCCAGCGGCTTTGATAAGCAACAAAACAAAACACACTCTCCTCACAACCGTTTTCGCTGCGTTTTCGCCTCAGCAGCGCCATCTGAAGGCGCTACTGCAAACTATCCGCCTAGGTGGCTTGACCATTATGGCGACCGAAGCGCCCCCAACCTACCCGATTTGGTGTCCACTTTTGGAACTATAAAGATTGCGCTCCTTTACTTCAACCCTCCATACTTTAAATTATGTAATGACAACTTTGACATTGACAGCCCGGATGTGTCCGGATTTAATTAGAAAACTATGATTCTCAATGGCCGTCGCCCAAGATGGACGTTGACGTTTGTTGAGTCTCTCCAATTTTATTTTATTAACCATTTACACCGTACATTTACCTTTATTACCGAACAACTTGCAGGCCTGTGGCCCTTACTTTGATATTGGCGAAGTGTCCAAGACAGAAGCCATTAATTTATATAGAATAGAATAGAATTAGAAAACTATTGGTCTGATGGCCACATAATTTGATATGGGGTAGATTTATCCCGTGGGAACGCTTACCGAATTCCACGAGGACGAAGTCGTGGGCCGAAACTAGATGATTTTAAGATTACAGATTTTAAAACTACTATTTAATTAAATCAGCAAAACGTAGTACGTCTGCGTACTACTTACGTTTTGCTACTTAACCAACTATACCTACTTAATACAATACAATACAAATACACTTTATTGTAAATACAATAAACAACAATACCGCTAAAGAGCGATCTCTTCCAGACAACCTTTGGGTAGTGGAATGTGTGTAAAAACGTAAAAGTAGGCAGGTGGTGCACATTAGAATTACATACAATAAATAAATGAAATGCAAACAAATCAAAGAACAAACATAAATATATAATAAATACATAATAATACATATAATATACATATAAGAAACATATAAATATAATATATAAATATATATACGAGGGGCGTTCAAAATATTCTCGGTATTGATATCTTATAACCTCTTTTTGAATTTGTTTTGTTACTGGCTGGTAAGGTTCATTCTTTGACATTAAAAAAAAGTATAATTCAAACCGAGATGTTCTTTTGTTTTTCTGCAATTTCTGAACAAACACGAACACAATGAGTGAATTAACAATGTTAACGAAATTAGAACATCGTTCCGTAATAAAATTCTTGACGAAACAGGGTAAAAACCAAAAAACCATAAAAGAGGAAATGGATTGTGTTTACCGTGAGTCTGCTCCTTCTTTATCTACAATTCAAAAGTGGTCAAGCGAATTCAAACGTGGCAGGGAGAGTATTGAAGATGACCCTAGACCTGGCCGGCCTGTAGTAGCTACTTCACAAGAAAATATTGATCAGGTGGAAAACCTTATATTGGAAGATGGTCGAGTGAAGATAAAATCAATAGCTCAAGTAACCAATCTTTCTATTGGTACCGTACATGACATTATCCATGACCATCTTAATATGTCAAAGGTCAGTGCAAGATGGGTTCCGCGAATGCTGACTCGACTTCAAAAAGATGTGCGTGCAGCTTGCTGTTCCGATTTTATTGACCTGTGTGGTGAAAATCCTGATGAGGTGCTGCAAAAGATAGTTACTGGAGATGAAACCTGGGTTCATCATTATGACCCAGAGAGTAAACAGGAGTCCATGCAGTGGCACATTAAGGGTTCAGCTCATCCCAAGAAGTTCAAGGTCGTCCCTTCCGCTGGCAAGGTCATGGCAACAATATTTTGGGATTGTGAAGGAGTATTGTTGATCGATTATAAAGAAAAAGGTGTAAATATCACGGGACAGTACTACGCGAATATTCTACATCAATTAAGGGACGCAATAAAAGAAAAAAGGCGAGGAAAGTTGTCTAAAGGTATTCTGCTTCTGCATGACAACGCCCCTGTCCATACTGCTCATATTGCCAAGGCAGCTATTGCTGAATGTGGGTTCGGAACTATAACTCATCCACCGTGTAGTCCGGACTTAGCCCCCAGCGACTTCTTTTTGTTCCCCAATCTCAAAAAGGATCTGCGTGGAAATCGATTTTTTGACGATGAGGCGTTGAAGGCGGCAGTAGAGGAGCACTTTTATACCAAGGATAAAAAATATTTTTATGAGGGATTAAAAAAAAAATTGATCGATCTTTTAAGTGTATTAACATAGGGGGGGAGTATATTGAAAAATAAAAAATATCAAACTGTTCATACTTGTTTGTTTTCATTCCAATACCGAGAATATTTTGAACGCCCCTCGTATTATACATACATATATAAAGAACGAGTCTATAACAACAAAAAATAAGTTAATTAGGCAACGACAGATAGTACCTAATAAGACTAGCTAGCTAACTAGCTGGCTGGCTAGCTTAATAGTTTTTGATTAAATTGTAATTAAGTAGTAATGTATCGAAAATGCGGAACGAACCCAATGAAATTTGATTAAAACCATTTGAATTTCAGCTGTTAACAGGAACGTCGCCAAACAGATGCATTTAGTTTCGACCTATCGAAATAATTACCGATGAAAACTCAATTTATACTCGTAATTTGATAACCGGTTGGATGCATCCGTTGAAGTCTGATTAAATCATGACAGGGATGGCAGAGCCGGATCTGGCCTACGCCACACGGCGGAGACGGCCTATGAAAGCACGATTTCGAACACAATGAGGAGGCAAAAAAAGCCGTGGTGGCCTAGTGGTTCGACCTACCGCACCAGAGCGGGATCTGGCCTACGCCACACGGCGGACACGGCCTATAAAAACACGATTTCGAACACAATGAGAAGGCAAAAAAAGCCGTGGTGGCCTAGTGGTTCGACCTACCGCACCAGAGCGGGATCTGGCCCATGCCACACGGCGGACACGGCCTATAAAAGCACGATTTCGAACACAATGAGAAGGCAAAAAAAAGCCGTGGTGGCCTAGTGGTTCGACCTACCGCGCCAGAGCGGGATCTGGCCTACGCCACACGGCGGACACGGCCTATAAAAGCACGATTTCGAACACAATGAGAAGGCAAAAAAAACCGTGGTGGCCTAGTGGTTCCACCTACCGCCTCTCATGCAGAGGGTCGGGGGTTCGATTCCGGCTCGCACCTCTAAGTTTACTTATGTGCGAAATTCATTGAATTCACCACTGAGCTTTTCGATGAAGAAAAACATCGTGAGGAAACCTGCACGCATCTGCGAAGTAATTCAAAGATGTGTGTGAAGTCCCCAATCCGTACCGGGCCCGCATGGGGACTATAGCGCAAGCCCTCTCGTGACGAGAGGAGGCCTGTGCCCATCAGTGGGACGCAAATAGGCTGTAGTAGTAGTAGTACTACTACTACTACTACAGCCTATTTGCGTCCCACTGCTGGGCACAGGCCTCCTCTCATCACGAGAGGGTTTGGGCTATAGTCCCCACGCAGTAGTAGTAGTAGAGAAGGCAAAAAAAGCGTAATTTAGATAAAAAAAATATTGGAAATAAAAAATAGGATTTGAGCCCGTACTCTTTGGCTATTAACCGCCACAAATCTAAGATTCTGACCACTTTGAACATGGCAAATTAGCGTACCATATTTTCGCGACAAATTTTTCGTGTCAGATTACTTCGCGTGTATGATAATAGTGTGGAACGTACCTGTCATAGTCTTCTGAAGGCGTAGTCTTTGCTGGACCACGTTACTGACTTTTTTACTATTCATTGAGTGGAAATCGTAAATTCGGAGCGCGCATGACTCGAATGCATAATCCTGTTTCGCGTTACATATTTTTGACGTTTACGTCAATCATTGTTATCGAATTTCAGATAACGTGAAACGTTTTGTCAATTTCAATGAAGTTTGCTATTTTTCAGGCGTCGATGAATTACTACAATAGAGAATAGAGTTTTTTCTCAAACATGCAATGAAATATTGATATTATGTTCTTCTTATTAGCCTGGGAAGTATCACGTTTCAGGCGCGGCTAGACAATTGGTCTATAATGAAATTTCATACAAACGTTGCAGGCTTAGGCCGGCAACTCACTTTTTATTTTTATTTCCATTTGATATATTTATGACACAGCATCTTGGCATTCCGCCATTTAAAAAAGATACAAGCAACATTTACTCTATGGTTTGCTATGACATATTTAAGTATAATTCGATAGCTTAGATTTATAAAGCTAAATTGTGTTCTTGAATAAGTTTCGTATATCCAGCCATCTAATCTAACTACCGATCACAAACAGATGGTATTCATTTTCATAAAAATTTTGTTTGATTGAAAAGAGGTTTTAAAATTTTGATTGTCAATAATGAATGACAAGTGTCGTGCCACAGGTCTATGCTAAGGATTCGTTCAGAAACATGGTTACACAATGTTCCAATCGTATGATAGGTACGTGTTAGTTATATTTTTCTTATTCACATATTATTTCTCAAGTAATAAATAAATCTGTAAATCAATAAAATTATTTTCATTGCACTATACATACATCGGCGGGGAACGGAAGTTGTCGGCCTCGTAACTATATATTCGTATGTATATAATACTCGACCTGCAACATCCTCCTTCCCGTCCTCTGTAGTAATGTACTATTGGTGGTGTTGAGATTGACTTGTGTTGTAATCTACCCCTATAATAAATTTTGCGTTAATACGACCTGTAGTTTTGACTTGAAGCCAGACATACACACATACATATTTTTTTCATTTCTTTTTTTCTTTTGGGTTCAGTATTCCCACGAATTGATCGTTATTTTTACCCGGCTGCGCCAGAAGGAGGGTTATGTTTTTCGAGTGTATGTATGTATGTATATTTCTTTGGCACGCTGTGTAGCCTAAATGGCTGGATGATTTTAGCTTGCGAGGTGTCGTTACATTCGTCTTAATCGTGAGAGTGACACTGGGTATATCAAAATTGCATAAACAAAATGGCTGAAATTTGGAAACATTTTAAACGTTTCCAAAAAAAACTTTTAGTCATAGCCTATCGAGTGGGTCATCAAAATGAAGAGCTGAATGAATGGATCACAAATATATATATATATATATATATATATATATATGTATATGTGAAATCAAAAGTTTGTTTGCTGTCGGGTCTAATATTTTTGCAAATTTTTTTACAGATACGACAATTATACAAACTCATGATTTACCTATCATAATAGAGTATAGAAGATAGACACACAGATCAGGCACTTACTATTAACATGTAAATACGTCCTGCTGACTCGAGGCGGGTGCGTCGAGATCTGGCACTCGTACACGCCCTCGTCAGCAGGCTTGACTTCCCGGATGAGAAGCCGCCAGTTCCCAGGGTATCGCCTGGCCACGGATATCCTGTCGTCAGCGGCGTACGTGACTGCACCGACCGTGAGGAGCTCGGGCATGTCATCTCTGCCTTTACGACGGACCCAGGACACCTGGTGGTCAAAGCAAAGTTTATTTATTTGCAAATATGGGTATGAAGAAAGAAAAGAAAGAAAGAAAGAAAACATTTATTCATGACATTACACAACACACACACAAAAGACAAAAAGAGCAACATTTATACAGAACAAAAGAAAAAGTGTTGTGGCCTGTCACGAAATGGTCCCAAGTCAGCTCGTGCTAGCATTAAATGCCAGCGCTGGTCTTCCGTTGGGGCCATTTGGTGAGAACTCGACCGGCTACACGCGGTACATTTATAGAATACTTATACAAAGAATATTTACAAATTATCTTATTTACGTACACAAAACAAATAACGTCAAAATAAATTATAAAATGATGAACCCGAGCATTTTATACGGCAACACCGAAGTTGAAAAATGTCATCCTAAAAACAAAGAGTAACCTATAACTAATCTGTGGGATATGAAGAGAAGCCGTGGTGGCCTAGTGGTTCGACTTACCGCCTCTCATGCAGAGGGTTGGGGGTTTGATTCCGGCTCGCACCTCTAAGTTTACTTATGTGCGAAATTCAATTTGTATTTACTACTGAGCTTTTCAGTGAAGGAAAACATCGTGAGGAAACCTGTACGCATCTGCGAAGTAATTTAAAGATGTATGTGAAGTCCCCAATCCGCACTGGACCCGCGTGGGGACTATAGCCCAAACCCTCTCGTGATGAGAGGAGGCCTGTGCCCAGCAGTGGGACGCAAATAGGCTGTAGTAGTCAGGGCTTGAAACCGGTTTTTGCCCCCATACAAATAAACCGGTTTTCTTATCGTTCTTTCGTTTACTATTTCATGTTTAATAAGGCTATAAAATAATACGAAGTAATAACCTAAATACACTATGGAGTTCCACATAAAGAGTATACCTATAATAATTCTAAATATTTGGCTATTTCGGGGTTTTTTTAATTAACCGGTTACAAGCCCTGGTAGTAGTAGTAGTAATAAGTAAGAAGGTGTACAAAATTTTAGAAAGGTAACTAACTAACTCGGGAGGGGAACATATGCCGTAGAGATGACGGTACTCGTAGATGGGGCAGGAAGGTTCTGGAGTGGACTGGGTACTGGATCAATTAAAACTCTTATAGGAAAAAATAAGCTTAAATTTAAATACATTAAACAAAGGTTAGTTGACAAAAACAACCCGTTTTATTAAAAAAAAGCAGACTCTTGAAAGCAATCTTAAAGAACACGTTTTCAGAAACGAAATTGGAAATTAAAGAAATTAACACAGTTCCCCAACTTCCTCGAACGTTAATATTTTCTAATACAATGGGGGGATTTGCGTAATCGGTGTAACAAAGGGGAGGTGGGAGAGACAATGGAGGCTTTTAGCGTAGACAATCGTGAAGTAGTTTCGCGGTTGGAGGTAGATCTATGATAAAAGGTAGGAAATATTATAAATGCGAAAGTAACTCTGTCTGTCTGTTCCTCTTCACGCTTTATCTGCTGGGACCAATTGAGATGTTATTTATTTATTTATCAATTTTATTTACACAGCTTTACAGTATGACACCAATGCACTGGTAAATTAAATGTAGGTACACATTACTAAAGTAAAAACATATAGCTTAATAAATAACACTGGATTCTCTTTTATCCATCATCTCACAATATTTAAGGCATTCACAGCAAACAGCCACCCATCGCCAAGCAAACACATCACATTCTGGTGCTGATGCCAGTAGCGCATTCAGAATTCCGAGAGCACGGTTATTAATTTGATATGGACAATAGTAGGAACCCCGGGAACTTTATATCTCGGAGAAACGCATAGTTGTCCCGGGAACGCGATGCCCAAATTCGCGGACAGAAGTAATAGTAGCTTTAATAAATTCGTCAAAGGACAAAGTAATCTAGGGAATATTCTCACGTAGTTCTGAATAACCAGTGGTGGCCTAGTGGTTCGACCTACCGCCTCTCATGCAGAGGATCGGGGGTTCGATTCCGGCTCGCACCTCTAAGTTTACTTATGTGCGAAATTCAATTTGAATTTACCACTGAGCTTTTCGGTGAAGGAAAACATCGTGAGGAAACCTGCACGCATCTGCGAAGTAATTCAAAGATGTTTGTGAAGTCCCCAATCCGCACTGGGCCCGCGTGGGGACTAAAGCCCAAACCCTCTTGTGATGAGAGGAGGCCTGTGCCCAGCAGTGGGACGTAAATAGGCTGTAGTAGTAGTTCTGAATAATATACGTAATCAAGCAATTTCCTATGTACGTGTCGGACTTGTTTCCTTCATATGACATGTAACTTCACTCTACTAAATTATTTCTTACAAAGATATTAGATATCAACTTCCTTAATAAATAGTTAAGCGTCAACTTCTTGTATTGATTTGAATTGAACCAAATGAAAGTTCATCGCCACAGTCGAAACGTTACCTTTGCTTTTGTCTAAATTCAATTAGTTTTGTAAGATTTGGAGCTAACTTTGTAAACTCATTGAACTCTCGAGTTCAAGGAAAGTTTCAAGCCGTTCTTACGCCGACTTTCTAACACTTTGAAAGTTCGTAGGTATTTGACAATACATGAAATTACATTTCAATAAGCTGAGTTAATATTAAACGCACGAGTATTCAATAAAGATATTCTCGAATGTGTTTGAATTGAATTCCATTTGAGTTTAAACGAGTGGGTGTTCAAACGGTGCCATCAATCGAACGAGTATTTATATTATTTTATACCGTAATATGCGTTCAAAGCTACAAATCCAATCAGTACTATGATGCTTCCAAATAACCAAAATAAATACAAGGAAATAACAACTCAGTGTAATAATTTAACTCTGAGAGGCCTACATTTTTGTGGTTCTATCCCTAAAACCATCAAAGTTAAAACTCCCTGCTTCTGTCCCTTGTATCATGTGTTTGTTTGTTTGTTTGTCCTTCCTTCACGTCATAACGACTGGACCGATTTGGTATGGACATAGTTTGAGACTAGGGCTTCCAATCCCGGGATCCCGGGATCCCGGGTTCCCGGGATCCCGCCTATTTTTAAGGGTTTTTTCAATCCCGGGATTTCTATTTCAATCCCGGGATCCCGGGATTGAGTTTCCTATCAAAATAATCGGTCTTCATCTATGATTTAAAGATAATTTACTGAGGTATTCATTCATTATATCAGCCGCAAGATCGATCTTGTGCCATAGAAATCCGCGGGACCCTTCGGACCTTCACCTGGCCGTCACAACATCTTATTGGAGGCTTTCGACATCTTCTCTCCCGCTTTGCGGTTGTCATTTGAGAACGTTCTCAAATATTAAAGTTCACTCTACTACTGAAGTTTCGCAATTCTTTCGATTTTTCGGACCATTTGGGTGATCCTAATTCTCTTGAGGATATATCATCATTTTTTCTTATATCAAATACAAATTAGCCCTCTACCTACATTGAATGAACTTGAGTTTTTTTTATGAGACACCATTGGCGCCCACGTCTTTTTAGTTTAATGGGCCATTCTCCACTAATTGGAAAATCGCTGTCCGCGGCAAATTTTACGTATAAGATGTTTATATTACTGAGTTCTATATATTAAAAACGATAGTGTACTAGTTATTCTTAGTACGCTATAGCGTATTTAGTAATATAATATTGTAATATTATAATAAATGAACTTTAACCACCTCAAAACACAGTCCCCTGTCGTGTCCCATCTCCAGAATCAGAACTTTCGTGACAAAAAAAATATTTTCTATATTGTTATTTCCAAAGTATAAAATATTCAAGTAATACTAGAATACATTAAGTATCTTTGTAAAACTCAGTTATATTTTTAAGTAGAAATTTAGTATTTAATTCGGTATGACAAATGTTGTCCTCAATATTTTCGATCAGTCCCCTGTTACAATTTGAAAAATGCTCTGAAATCTTATTATGCATTAGCGCGGACATTAAGACCGTGGAACGGAACGCAACCGCTGTGAAGTTCGTTCGGTTGCAAACGAAGCGCGCCGTCGCCATTTTGTTTAGTGTCAACATTGCGTTCAAAGGCGAAATCACGCGTCCTGGCTGCACGTTGAAACAGTCCACTGACAAGCATTTATTTGACTGTTTTCAATGATTAACTGCAATATATATTTTTTAATAATTACTTAGCAAGTATGTTATTACGTCTGCTTCTTAAATTTGGTATACTTAAAATCATTCAATAATAATACACTTCCTACGTGAAATAGACAGTCCCCTGGCAAACAGTCCCCTGCTATCTCATGACACAGGGGACTGTTTTATATCACAGGGGACTGTTTCTTTCAGGTTTCGTCACATTTAACTTGCCAAATATACCTACATAATAAAAGTGTTTACAGTAACATTGGAAATATTGCCTTTTTACCCGTTTACGTTAGAAACAGGATTGTTTTATGATTATAGGTTTGTGTGCAGAGTAAATTTTAAAAATGGATACTCTATGCATGTCTGTATTTTTTTTGCACGTTCTGCAGCCTAAACAGCCTCATAGATTTTAACATATGATCGTTGGATATATCTCAGTTGTAAGAGTGACATTGGGTATAATTTGAATATGTATATATGTAAACACTTTATTGTACACGAAACAGGTTAAAACATAAACATGATGTATAAAGATTAAGGTACAAAGGCAAATTCATAGTCTGTTTTTTATTGCTTATTAAATTATCTTATTATAGTTAATGCTCTAAAAAGAAGCCACCCAAAACTAGAGAAGAAATATTAGAATAAAAATGTACACCTGAATGTTTGAAATATCAACGACTTCAAAATGACAAAAGAGAGAAGAAATGAAAGAAAAAGAGAGACGGAAATACCAAAAGAAGAAAGAAAAAGGCACTAGAAAATTAGTCAAGCACATAAGTCGTCGTGAGCATAAGGCTGTAAAACAAAACTGGATAGAGCATTGTACTATTTATCGCGAAAAGAAAAAAACCATGAAAGAAGTCACAAATACTTTTACATCACCCTTGGCCGTAAAGTGGGATTTTCTGCCCGCTACGCGGAGAGAAAATCTCACTTCTTGGCCAAGGCAAGACGTAAAACCTTTGACAAACCGGCCGACAAACGGGCGGTAATTCGTAAAGCCCCAGATCGCATATTTATGGCCCTCACCTTCGGTTCGGGCCACAGAAACCTGCGATCTGGGACATTTACGAATTCACCACCCTAGGTCTGTAATGTACTATTATTAGAGAAAATACGTCTGATTCAGTGTGTCCTGCCTCAAGCCTTTCCGGCGCCTAGATTTTCAGAAAATTCATTAGTAAACGCAAGAAGGAAACAAGCTAAAAGGAAGCGTGAAAAGTTGATGAAAGAAAAAGATCTCAAGATTCAAGAATATAAACAGAAACTAGAAAAATATAGAAAGAGATTACACAGGTTACAGACTAATAATATTAATAAAAATGATAAGAATGTGTGATACATCAGCCACTCGCAAAGAAGTTGGTAAGAAGTTACTCAAGTGTTCTATAGGATAAGAAAAGTCGTTACAATACGTTAAATTTGTTTTAAATTTGTTTATTTATTCGTCAGAAATACTAATTGTAAAGGTTTAATTATAAACTAAAGAATTTGATTACTTTCTTTTAATAAAAAATGTGTTTTTCTTCCATATAAACATTCCCCTGGGGATTATGACAGTCCCCTGTCACAGTTTTTCAAAAAATCGTCAATATCTCCCAAATAAACAGGAAAATGTGTGAGCTTTTTGAAGATTTATATTTCATTTATAAATATCTTTCAATTTATTAACACATTTACTTAACATTTCCAAAAAACATGCCTGGGACAGTCTTGTATGGGCCAGTTTCCAATTAGTAGAGAAACACTTTAATACCACTGGCGACACACAGTAGCCAAAGACTTGAGACTGAGAAAATTTGGACGAAAAAATCACTGCAATGCTTCCCGAATTCCGATCGACGTTCAGCCGAGTCTAAAACTTAAGTACCTCATTGAACTAACTAACTGGACTTTTTCTTCCTGGTGTACCTTCCTGGTGTACATAATCGTCCCCTTTCGAGCATAGAACCCGACTGTTACGGGAGTTGGTAGGTACCTACAACATGGACATTAGAGACAATTTTCGTCTTGTCCATGTTCATTTTCAGACCAAGTAGGTTGGAGAACCTTCTGAGATTAATAAATATAGCACTGAGATCTTCCAGGTTCCAGGGGTTTAGGATTTACTACCTATAATATTATCGGTAAGTCTAATATGAAGACTAACTACCAACTCCTCATGTAGATTATTGATGCCTCGTCCTTTTCAGTTCATAACCATGATAGCATCCTCGACTGCAGCTGTAAACAGCTTTGTGTAATTCTCTGCATCAGAGGAATAGGATTTGTGCTCTCGTGTGTCGAACGGGCAGTGGCGTTTTCGTACAGAAACTTCAACACTTCGAAATAGTGAGTGGTACAGTCAAAGAGCTAGAGGCTGGCGCGGGGAGATTGCAGCACAGCCCTTGGGCTGTTGTGGATTACGAGATCAACCGAGTCAAATGATTTCTCGTTATAGGCGTAATCGACGAATGGCATGTAATGTGGTAGGTTTTATTCGCTTCGGTCTTCTGTATGACCGGCCGACCGGTAAGTCTAACTAAGTACTGTAGCTCTTTTTGAAATCGACTTTTTGGTAGTCTAGAAGTATTCAATTCAAACCTGCGCGAAAGATGGTGGGTAATACGATAACTCTCAAAAACAGTAGGATGGATCTATAATCCTTCAGTAAGGTTAAGGTTTTATGTAAGCCATCTTGTAAAACTTCTGCCTGAACTGAACTGTTTAAAACAATTTGCGATTTGATTTGTATTAAGATGTTTTGTGTACGACTTAAATTTGGTATTTTTTTGCGTAATGAAACTCCCATCACATACAAGCAGTACCCAATCCCGGGATCCCGGGATCCCGGGATTGACTGCGGCAATCCCGATATTAATCCCGGGATTACGATAGTCCCGGGATTTGGAAGCCCTGTTTGAGACCCTGTGAATAACATAAGGCTACTTTTTATCCCGATATTGTAGCAGTACATTTTTATTTCTTCGTCTTAATAGTAAGAAAGGAGGTTATATGTTGTTAATTTTAAACTCATTAGATTCGTGTCAGTATTACTGGCCGGCACAATTAAGAAAAAATAAGTGAGGAGAAAAAGATTGTTGATTTTGCTTTGATGGCGGTCGGCACATTTTACTGAATTGTATAGTTTCTCATTTTGATTTACATCATCTTAAGTGCACGACTTATTAAAACATAATATGGTATTTGACCACTAAACATTTTGTATGTGACTGATGTAACCTTAATGGTGATCATTGATATATATATATTTGAAATCCCGTACGAGGTATGTGTCTCAGACATTTTGTTGTTATTCATGGTTAGTTCTTTTGAATAGATTTATATTTATATATAAATCTGAATAAAATGTATGTTTTATTTTCAGTTATACGGGTATTTAGTTTTCGTACACATTGTTTTCTGTATGAATGTCAAGAAGCTGTAGGTGTTTGAAGAAGATTGGAGAGTTCTGGAAAAAGTTGTAAATAAATGTAAATATGTACATACTTCATAAGTTTTCCTTTTCATAGTTTTAAGAAAAACTATGTGGCGCCCTTAAAGGTATTTCCATCTATTTCATTTTATAATTATTCTGGCGAATTATCATAAGAAACTCCCCACAACCCGCAAGTTATTTTGAGCAGTCGCGGCGCTATCGAACTAACAGTTATATTTTAGTTGCGTGCCGGCTAGTTCAGGCGGGTGATTCCGTGGCCATTCTGTATATAGTACCATTAAATATTCTGTGTCTTAACACAAACTAAAGCGACAGTAAATAACGTATACGAAATACAACTGCGACGTTTATTTAGCGCTAATTCGATTTGTGAACCGCAAAGACAAGTAGTTCCACACGTGTTTCAGTTTGTCCAAGGAAATGGTTTATCTAGCTGTACAAACGTTTGCCGCGGAATGTTTTGTATGTTACGTTTTAATTTAAAACGTGTAGGTTACACGTATTTTTTGCTGCTTTTCATTATTTTATTCATGGCATTTATTCGCTTTTGTGATAAATTACGTTGAACATTTATTTTTTTACTTTTTATAAAGTGACATTCACATGCTAGGCTATTCGGAATGTGTGGATAAGCTGTCTACTTTGTAAAAAGTATTCTTAAAAAAAATCGTTTTATGATTGCGTTAAGAAAGTTATTTATGATACGGCATAATAAAGTATAATGACTAAATGGGGGGAAAGTTTATTCAGAAAAGAATAAGTTAAAAATTAAAATTAATCTACAAATAGCATTTAAATACAGACATAGAAAAGTAAAACTTTACCATAACCTAGAAACCTAAATTAGGGCCTTTCGGAAGGGTTTACATCACGCAGGCAGCATTCACTCGCTGTGATTATTATTGCATTCACTGTGCCACTAAGTGCCGTCTTTGCGCGAGAAAGCTGCCGGCGCGGTCTCCCGTTGCCTCCCTCAAGCGCTTCCCTAGCTCCCCAAATTATTTACAAAGAGACTCACCGTTTTATCCTGCAGCAAACTAATCCTACAATTCAAATGGGCGTCTTCCCCTAACTGCACAGTGATCTTGGTCAAGTTCCCCACCGGCACATCCTCAAACGTAGGCCCATATCTTCTATCATGGTCAAAGTACGTATTCCTGGCTGCTGAGACCACATGTGGGACCACCACCTTGCCAATGATAGGCCTGCTGCTGATAGGTTCTGCTGAGGGTTGGGCCGATTGTGGTGGGACCTTGAAGGACTTAGTGCTGTCAATGGTGGAGTTCCCGAGCCTCAGCATGATGGGAGCTGGTGAAGGTGCCGAGCTGAGTGCGTAGAACGACGAGACGGTTTGCTCCTCGGTGGTTGGCGAGGTTGGATTGTCTGGTGAAACAACAAAAAGCACAATAGTAAATATTCTGTTTCAAACTTCTTAGTTTCATTTATTAGGTAAGTACCTACTCTTTAGGGCTGATTTTCAATTTTCAGATAAAATTTATTCTTCGGATAGTCCATACAAAATGCGAATTAACTCCAGAACAAAATCAAATTTTGTATGCACTATTCGAGGAATAAAATTTATCTGAAAATTGAAAATCAGCCCTTAGTCAAGTATATTTTTTTATATAAAATGACGTAATTTTCAAGTACCTACTTAAGAACCTACGTATTTACTCGTATGGTGGGTTTCTAATATAAAAATTGTCAAAAATGGAATTTAAAAATAATTTTTACACCAGTGTTAAAAAAAAGTGATTAATCTTGTAGTGTATTGACTAATGCTATCTTTGTCTCGTGCGCATACGTCACGACCGGGTGAGTGGGACGGGCGTGGGGACAGTTCCCTCCGGCTGCCGGCGGCGATGGTCGCGTGTATGGTGCGTTGTCGAGCCAAGTGTTAGATAGATTAAAACCTAAATACTAGCTCTAAGTACATGAGAAATAGCAACATTACATGTGGCGACGAGGATAAATCGTAAGTAATATAATTGTGCATTTCAAATTTGTACATAAAGGAGGAATCCGATATGTCCCGGAAAGCGCCAATGCGTCGTTTTGTTAAAAGGGATGGATTGGGACATAGTAAAATTGGATTCCAGAAAATTTGATGCAATTCAATTTCTTTGTTGTGCAGTAACAAGACAAACGCAGTCGTGATGCAAATTAATTTAAAAACGCACATGTACTTTTAAAACATATTATTCCCAAAACGTACCCATTCAACGATTTACATTGCAAAATTTACAGTTGCATTTGTTATACGAATTGAGAATACAATTTTGTCACTTCTCAATGCTACCCTCGAAATTCATCATAATGTAACTAATAGTTGATGTTTGCCTGAAAGAACAATTGGGGTTATAGTGCATACATTTGTAGTTTCTTACCTGTATTTAAAACACAAATATGAAATATCTGCAACGCAACGGTTGTGAATATCCTATTTTTAATTTAAAAATCAAAATACCCGGGGCTTCCGGGAAATACTTATCGCTTAAATCGTTCGATTGCATTTCTTCTGCGTATGTAAGATAAATACTAAAGAACTAGATTATCATTATAAATGATAAATTACACTATCAATCGAAAATGATCAGTCGGGGTGAATTGAGTCTAATGAATGAACGTGAAATATCTTTACAACCGACAGGTATTTTCGTACTAAGTAACTGTTTTAAGAATAGCTTACAATTAGTAAAAATATTGAAGACATCTAAGAATAAATATGTATATTATTACATCCCAAACACAACCCTTGACAGATGTATAAACTATCGGGGTAATTATTCTACCTGAAGTGTGCTCCTAAGATGCTCCTAGACAAGCATACGATACAATACAACGCATGAATTGATTAAAATCTACCTACCCGCGTCATATGACGCATTTACGTACCTGCGATTAAAGCTTATTGTTTAGTCATTATTTTACGTAAAGTTACGAAGTTAGAGCACCCACGTAAGAATCAATTAAGAAAACGTGGGATTTGTTACTTGAAAAATCTACTGACTAGGTACACTATAGGTAGAATCTAGTGAGTTTAAAAAAATTAAATAATATCGGAGTCAGGGGACAACAGGTTTAATACTGCTTGGCCTGTACCCAACATATGTACCGATTTATATACCTACCTAGCCTTTTGTATTGTGCATTACCTTATTAGGTAATGCAGAAGATAAGCAGATTGAAAGAAATCTGGTTGTTCAATCAACAGTTTTATTATGGAAAGGGAGAATATTATTTACCTATAAGAATACGGGAAAGTGGTCATTAAATTGACATTATATTGAACAATGAGAAGTTTACAATAAGCATACAATAAAGCAGACGTGAAACAGAGATACTCTGTTAAATTGATTTACTTTTGGAAAACATTGGTTGTCTATAAAGTCAGTCTACGGATGATAATTTTACGTAATAACGTCACGCTTAGGCCGATCGATTCATTAAAACAAATAAGATCGTGCCTCTCTATCGCTCGTTCCGCGCTCTCGCTTGCACCGTATTGCGTCATGTTTTTGTGCGAGCAGCCGGCGTTCATTGATTTATAAGACATTATCACGTAAAATCACATTACATATAAATAAATATGTTGTTTGAGCGATGACAATATATACCTATCTATAAGGTATTTAGTAATGAGTGGAAACTGCTTTGGCTTATGTATGAAAAGGTTCGATAGCTCAGTTGGTTCTGATGATGATCGCAACAACGGTCAAGAGACAAAGGCAGTCCACTCACCGTATGAAATCCGATGGCCCGGATTCTCCTCTCTTCTCAACTCCAGCGCGGGCACCGTGTAAGGCCACACAGGCGCCGTTCAGATAGTCCAAAAGCACAGAAAGCACCCCAAAGCACAGGGAGATAGTTCATAGACGAAAGGCGTCACCTCAAAGCACGAGGGCGCGTAGAAAGCACAAGACAGACAGATAGGAGAGTGCGCGTGCGCAGGTTGCGTGCGTTCCGCTATGCGTTCACCGAGGTTCTACTTGTCACGGCGGCGCGCCCGGGCGCGGGGGTGCGCGGGCGCAGGGTGCGGGGTGCGCGGGGAGCCATAGGATCTTCCAAAGCTCATGGAAAATCATCCAGTGAGGAACAAACCTAGGTTTCCCGACCGTTGCATACGAGAATCCTAAACATACTCCCCCCCCTCTGCGAAATTTTAAAAATTTCCAGATCACAAAGTACCGATAAAATGGATAGCAGTAACAGATGAGATAGAATAGCCTTCTTTTCACAATAACAGATAGATTGAAAGTCTACTTAACAGTTTTTTTTTTTTCCAAAATTTAACAGTAACATTTAATATAAACAGTGCAACAAACGGCATTGCGGACAGATTGATAGAAAAAGTTTAACAATAGATAGATTTGATAGGTTAGGAACAAATACGAGAGTTAATTTTCAGCTAGAGGAAGGACGCACAGCTTCACAACAGGACGCTTCCATTCCTTCATTCGAGCACCGTCACCGGCTAGGCGGACCGTTGCAACCCGAACGATCCCATCGGGCCCCGGGTGAACGTTTATGACGCGTGCTATAGGCCACTGTAGTGGTCGAAGGTTATCGTCCTTCACGAGGACAAGATCACCAATTTGAACCGGACGTTGAGTCTCTGTCCATTTGGTTCGTTGGTTCAATGTGTTGAGGTAGCTAGTATGCCAGCGCTTCCAAAAGTCAGCATGAAGCCGCTGCACCAACTGCCACCTTTTCAAGAGAGGTAGTTTCTCATCCGTCTCCCTACGGTCCGGAAGAGATGTCAACGGAGCAAGTGTTAAAAAATGTCCCGGCGTGAGAACGGACAGATCGCTCGGGTCATTGCTTACTGCACAAAGAGGACGAGAGTTCAACACTGCCTCAATTTGAACGATAAGTGTTTGGAACTCCTCCATGGTCAAAAGGTGATTTCCCACTACTCTGGCCAAGTGACTTTTCACAGAGCGTACGCCGGCCTCCCACAGGCCTCCGAAATGGCTAGAAGTGGGGGGCGTTCGCTTAAATTCGATAGATTCGGCAGCTGCGGCAGATTCCATCAGCGAAGAAAGTTGATTGCTGGCTCCGACAAAGTTTGTTCCACAATCGCTGAGAATCAAAGAGCACCGGCCTCTGCGCGCAATGAAGCGTCGCAGAGCGGCGATAAAGGACTCAGTTGACAGATCATTAGCAACCTCTAAGTGTAGAGCCTTGCTACTAAGACAGACGAAAAGACAGAGGTAGACCTTTTCCGTTCGTACTCCACGGCGTCGTCGCCCGAGGATGACATGGAAAGGCCCGGCGTAGTCACAGCCTACGCGCTGAAAAGCTTTGACAGCAGTTACCCTAACACGGGGAAGGTTACCCATGATGGGTTGAGATAGCACTGGTCTGGCGCGAAAGCACGGAATGCATCCAGACAAGCGTTTTGCGATAGCTCGACGAGCTGAAAGGACCCAAAAGTTCTGGGCCAAAAGAAACTGAACAGTTTGAGCGCCTGCATGCTTTGATTTGGCATGCACATTATCGATCAGCAAAAGTGACAGCCGATCATTTGACGATAAAATAGCAGGGTGCTTGGCGTCATAATCCAAGTCAGAGTGCTGGAGTCGCCCTCCAACACGCAACACATTGTCTGAAGATAGGAAAGGGCTCAATTTTCGAAAGGGTTTTGACAACCTTTTGTTGTCCTTGAGAGCTTGAATTTCGACAGCAAAAGAAGCTTGCTGACTCCTTCTCACGAGGATAAAGAGAGCTTCTGTAAGCTCTTGTTCACATATTGGACCAGAATATGTGGTTTGCTTGCGCAAGCGACTCAGGAACCTAAGCATAGTCGCAGTCACTCGCAGGATTTTCTTCAGAGAAGAGAACCGGAGTAGAAGCTGCTGTATGGAGTCGGTCTCGTTGCTCGATACAAGAGCCAACTTCTTTTCTTCTTGATGTAATTCTTTTGTTACATCAGGCGACATAGGAAGAGTCGTAGAACGAGGCCAATGCTCTGACGGGCGAGAAAGAAAACTTGGACCTGTCCACCACAGAGGGTGAGCAAGTAACGCCTTGGGTAGTAAGCCTCTAGAGGCAGCATCAGCCGGGTTATCATGAGTGCTTATGTAGTTCCACTGAGCGAATGGTACTTTGCGCTGAATTTTCGCGACACGATTGCCGACGAAAACTTTCCATTTGGAAGGATGGGACGCAATCCAAGAAAGCGTAATAGTCGAGTCTGACCATGCATGGACAGAGGTGATAGTAATTACAGTTGATAGATGAGGAAGGACAGCGTCTATCAGGTCCGTTAATAGGCTCGCTGCACACAGCTCTAGCCTGGGCAAAGTTACACGTTTCGTGGGTGCGAGACGGCTCTTGGCATTAACCAAATGCGTTATGAAAGATCCATCGTCGAGCTCTGCTCGTAGATAGATGACAGCAGCATACCCCTTTAAAGAAGCATCCGCAAAGCCATGCAGTTGATAGGCAACGGCACGGGGATGCGTAATCTGCCGTGGGATAGCAAGAGAGGACAAGGCACTCAAATCATTTATGAAGTCACGCCATAGAGATACCAAGTCTTCTGGAGGGACCTGATCCCAATCGAGACCTAACAGCCAAAGCTCCTGAATGAGACACTTGGCAAGAAAGATGACAGGTGACAGTAATCCCAGAGGATCAAAGACACGAGAAAGTTCTGAAAGTATCTTTCTTTTCGAACATTGTTGTTCAGAAGGATTAACCTTATAGCTAAACTGATCCGCGGCGGGATTCCAGTTTAGTCCCAGCACTTTAATGACGGCCTGAGAGTCCGCATCAAAAGATATCGCAGCCTGGGTTAGACAGTGATCAGGTGGCAAGTGAGCCAATAACTCTGTCCGGTTGCTCGCCCACTTCCGGAGCTCGAAACCTCCTTCTGACAGCAAGGAGATCAACTGACTCTGTAAGTCAAGAGCTTCGCCAACAGACGGCGCACCGGTTGGGATATCATCCACATAAGTGTCCGAGGACAGTACTTTCGCAGCTAATGGAAAAGACTCTCTATTCGTCGCAGCCAGCTGCTCGATAGTCCGTAACGCCAGATACGGAGACGAAGAAACACCATAGGTAACAGTGTTCAGACGATAGTCCTTGAGAGGCTCGTTAGGCTCAAAGCGCCAAACAATGCGCTGAAAGTCTCGATGTTTGTCCGCCAACAAAATGTTTCGATACATTTGACGGATGTCTGCCGTGAACACCACAGTATGCAGACGAAAGCGTAGCAGGATAGTCATAATATCCTTTTGTAGTTTCGGTCCAGTATACTGAGTATCATTCAGTGATAGCCCGGCACCGTCTCGAGCCGACGCGTCAAAGACGACGCGGAGCTTCGTCGTTGCGCTCGACGGTGATAATACACAGTGATGGGGTATATAGTAAGACTCAGCAGCGTTCGTATCAGAAGAAGGAACTTCTGACATGTGACCGCTCTGAAGATAGTCCCGCATGAAAGCGTTATAGGCTTCCCGTAGTGAAGGATCGTTGGATAGTCGCATTTCTAATTTATTAAAACGTCGCACAGCGATAGACCGCATATTACGAAAAGATGGTTCAGGGGTTTTAAAAGGTAACTCCACCACGAATTTACCAGACTCGTCACGCTTGTGAGTCGATAGAAAGTTTTCCTCACAGGCTGCTTCATCCGGTGAAAGAGGTTTACTTGAAAGGGGCAGATCCTCGATCTCCCATAAACGTTTTAAGTCCTCGTCTAAAGTTTTGTTAGAAGTACAGAGAGTTTGCACGGAAGAAAGACTCGAATACAGAGAAGGAATATTCTCACGACAGCGTGAACGACCTAAGAAAACCCATCCAAAAATGGTATTTAATCCCACAGGTGTTTCATTACCACCAGGAATCATACCCGACAAAAAGATTTCATTCCAAAGCTCGGAACCAAGAAGGAGGTCAATTTGACCCGGAAAGTGGAAGTTAGGGTCAGCCAGTTTAATAAAACCTAACTTTTTTACAAAATCATTTTCGACTGTGACGGAAGGCATGTCGTCACAGATCCGATTAATCACGATAGCGTCAAATGACAGTTCTCGACCTTCGTGCCCCTCAGGGCGGATAGTGCATTGGACAGTACCCAACACAGGTGTGGACGCGTTGCCCAAACCAAAGACAGACGGAGCATTGCTCGAAACAGAAAGACCCAAGCGATTAGCCAGGCCTTGAGTGATATATTAGCTTGACTCCCCGAGTCAATCAATACACGAATAGCATGGAAAGAGGACCACTTGTCCAGATATCCACGCGCGCGGTGGATAGCAGAACAGTTTTGTTCGACGAAC
>OZ020286.1:1954769-1979759 GCA_963971205.1 Aethes cnicana
TAACCGATTGTACTCGGCCAGTCTCCACATTTCCCTCCTCCCCTTTCGAGGAACCGCCTAGCTAACGAAGGCCCTACCCTACGTCGAAATTTTTCTTTTACAAAACTAAGACTGTTCCTGTGTAAGGAATAACCAACCTTTCCATCCATATTCATTATATATAATTAACACTCTTAAAAGAAAATCTGAATCAATAATAAATATTAGAAAAGGTGGATTTCGGACCAAAAACAAATTTCGACGAAAAAAAAAAAATGTCCGCAGACAAGAATAATCGGACTAACCTAACCTGATACAATATTGTTCAAAAAGCTAAATTATGTAAACTTTGAAACCTCTCCTTGCAATAAAAAATTACAGACTTGCGGAAGTCACATAATTTTCTTTTAAAAGGTAAGCTTTAAAGCAAACGAGCGACCGCACAAAAATTATTTTAAAGATTCTCTTCTTGGCGATCCATGGGGTGCAGTCCCTTACATATGAGGGGTCGTCTGCCCGCCCATGGATATACCTCGAAGACACGGTCGTAGAGTAACTTCCACAAATCGCCACGGTGACAGCACATGAAAAAAAACAAAGGTGTGAGCATGGTCTTTAAGCAACATATTATAAATCATAGCTAGGCAGGTTCTAAAGAGAGAGAAAAAAAAATAATTAAAATTAATTAATTTGTTTGAACACAAAGGCAGCTGATAGTTATTTAAAAAAAAATTAAAAAAAATTAAAAAGGGATCTCTATGTTTATTTATTACTGACTATGACAGAGGTATCATAAATATTATTATGAAACCGTTTATTAATAACTAATCATTGCCATTTATTTATTTATATTCACTAGCCAATATGCTCGATACAATAGCCTATAAAAGAAAAACACTAAGAATAAACTCACTATGACACTGAAAGAAAAAGTCATTATCCTAATAATTATAAAAGACACATATATACACATTCTACACACAGGTTACGCTTTCTACATCAAGAAATTCTCAATAATTATACACTATACACTATCTACATTATCTATATACATTACATACCTCAACATCTTCGCTATATATACCTACGTGCCTAACTACACTAATTCCTACGTAATATCAAAACCTAAGCAAGACGTAATATTTTCGATGTAAAAAAATCATATAAATGCATATCAACTTCGGACTCTGCAACAACATACCCAATCCACTGGTAAGCAACGAAGCCCCCTCAAAAGCCTATGGCATAGATTGAGTTGTGGTTGGTTCTGCCATCACGAAAATCTTACACCAAACACATTACACAACTACTTGCACCTACTTTTATCACAACCAATGATAATCATTGCTACTTCAACTTCAATACTTCTATATACTCTAAGTACCACCTTTTAATTATTAAGTATAAAACTCCTATCTATTCAAGCACTTCATATTCCATTATCTTTAATTAATACTATAAAAACTTCCTACCTATTCATATTCTTTACGATATTATTTATTTTATAAGTATTTGTTTACATATAAAACCATTTATTATCATTTGACAGATATGTCACAACGTCATGTCAAAGATTCACTCTTCATTCGAAATATTTTAAATGACAACTACAAAACTCGCCATAAAGGTTTCTATTCACGAACATCCTATCACAAACTTTATTTATTTATCCATCATTCACAATACAAACTATTTGTTCTATGAATGAAAATATTAACCTACCTAAGCCATATAAATCATTAATGAGAAATATTTTGAAATATGACAAAGTCAATCATATATCAAAATAAACATTATTATAAAAGTAATTATATTCAATATAAAATAAACATTGCGAGTATAGAAAATTTTACCTGCCTTTCACGAATAAAGAAATATTGGGGAGAAATACGTAATAATAAGAAGAAAAATCATAATCACAAAATAAGAGAACTTTGAAGAATAAATCTATCGTTCCTGACGCAGCATGAAGAATAGTCCGTGATTTGCTCCAACGGATTCTTGCTCCAGAAAAGTGATCGAAGTGAATTTATTTAGAATTATAAAAAAAAATATTATGATATTAAATTATTCCTCGTGAATCTATCGTTATTATTTGTAATATAGCAAAATAACAGTAAAGTATTGATAAAAATAATTATTGCGATTCTTATGGGCAGCCATTTTCCTTAAATAAATGAACGTGGTGCATACGACAATGGATGAAAATTTTGATTAATATAAATAAAATCGGTACAACCGTGTTTTTCGCCATGTGGTTGTCCATTCCATCATTCCTTGAAAGCGCTTCACCATCATCTTCAAGAGCGCGACATCCATTCCATTGTCGATTGTTTCTCGTTCCGTGCGTGTTCTTCCTTCCACCGAGAGCGGTTTCACCAAATGTAGATGTTCTCCTTTCCACCGAGCGCGCGTCCACCAAATGTAGCGGGGGGTAGATGTTAGCTCAGGTAGATGCTGCAGGCACGGAGATCAGCGGTGGAATCCGAAGACACGAAGACGAAGTCTAGCTTATTAAAATAACTAAATCTTGAAGACTGGCCTATTTACTGCCCTAATACTGTCTAACTAAGGAATAATAGATTTTAAGTTGAATTGATATTATATTTTGAGAGATGCGCACATTACAAAGGATAGTAAAAAACTCAACAATAAAAGCTACACAATATTCTCTTTGAGTATATAGCCACTGGAGATGCCATGCATGGGCGATCCCCTCCGGCAAAGTACATGGTTCAACTGTTCAAACTCTTTATATAAACCCACTTGAAGGTCACTTCACCGCCATTTTGCATCGTTCCGTGACGCGAGACGTTTCTCCTGAAAAATGGTGTCTTGTGCGGTATTCTCGTGTAAAAGGCGATCTGATCGCTCAAATTCGCAACAAAATCGCATTTCCTATCATAGATAAGTATTTTTACTAACTTTTATTGAAGTAAAATCTCTATTTAAAGAAAAGCTTTTGCGATACGTAAACGTCAGAAAAATGTCAACATGAATGGGAGCGAATCGGTCTAGGGATGTGACTAAAGTCAAAAAAGCGACTCAACTTTTGAGTGAATCATTCATTCATTCAATCAATGAGGTTTATTTAATAGTAAGTTTTTTATTGCATATTCCATTAATTAGTAGATAAGTATAGATGTTTGTTACATTTAAATCCTGGAAGGTGAATATTACTTTTCTCTGGACATCGATGTTGAATTTTATTCTGATCTTGAAAAGAAATGTTGGCAAATATATAGATCTAGGTAAAAGGAATACAATATTTAGTTCGGGACTACGAGTGATGTGTAATGCATATACTATTATTTATATACATTATTTCATATAATCCTTTTAAATTTCCAAAAGATCCATAAAGGAGAATTCTTGGAAACTGACACGTGTTATCTGTTCGGAGCATTTTGCTGACGACCCTTATCCATACTTACTACTACTACAGCCTATTTGCGTCCCACTGCTGGGCACAGGCCTCCCCTCATCATGAGAGTATCCCATACTACCATACGAGTACTATCCATATTAATATTATAAATGCGAAAGTAACTCTGTCTGTCTGTCTGTCTGTTACTTACCTCTTCACGCTTCAACCGCTGGACCGATTGAGATGAAATCTGGCATGGAGATAGTTGGGGTCCCGGGAAAGGACATAGGCTACTTTTCATCTCGAAAAAACGCATAGTTCCCGCGGGAACGCGATAACCGAATTCCACGCGGGCGAAGTCGCGGACAGAAGCTGGTATTATATAAATGGGAAAGTTCATTTGTTTGTCCTTCTTTCACGTCGCAACGGAGAGGTTTTATGTCGTGATTTGTTTAGGGTTAGTTGGGAGGCTGGAGAGTGACATAGGCTACTTTTTACCACGGGAAAACATCTTATTCCCATGGGAAAATCCATTGTTTTGTTTTTGGTTTCCTATAACTATCGCTATGTATAGAACCATTAGCTGCCTGAATTCTTAGTACAGTCAAGTTCATAAATATATGATCACTTTTGGACCTTATTACAAGAGAGCAAGGTGTAAAAGTGTGTATATATTGGAGAACTCGTCCGTACATACGGACGAAGTCGCGGGTAAAAGGGTAGTTATAACATAAGTAGCTTTTCCCCGCAACTTCATATGCGCAGAAATATTAAAATGTAAAATCCCGATTTTTCTGTTCCTATGGAAATTTCGGGAAATCCTTTCTTAGATTGCTCCCCTATATTCCCTATGGAATCTGCATGCCAAATTTCAGCTTTCTACGACCAGTAGATTCGGCTCTGCGTTGATCGATCAGTCAGTCAGTAAGTCAGTTTCTTGTTTTATATATATAGATATATAGATTTCATGTACGTAGGCTCTTACAAATACCAATCTACTTTATTTTTTTTACATATGTATCCGCCCGGAAGCTGCTGACAACAGTTCATTCCACAGTTAAAAAACTGTGTGTGGGCTAAGGACACAAATACAGATACTTACAGACATACATACATACAAGCTAATATGTTTTTGGGTATCTTCAACGTACAGAATTTCCACTTTAGCAATTTTATTATAAAATAAAATACTATAAAATAATTCAGTTCATTCATCTACTTATCTCATTTGACTCATTCTTCAGATGTGTCCCATCACTAGTCTTGTGCATATGTATGCTGCATAGTTACGTGAAAACTCTATCTGTTTACGTGTATTTTTTGATGTGTTGATTTTTTTTGTAGTGTGCGTTTATCGCAACAGCAAAATTTGTGTCTGTTGAGTTCTGCGTCGTTTGGTGGTGTGCTGTACGTGTTTACCTCGCCCCCCGCTAAAAGTGGCGAAAAAATTTGTTCGGCGAGTTGACGTTATGGCATCTCCAGTGGCTATATACTCAAAGCAATATTCTACGCTTAAAATTACCTATTTTTGGAAGAGAATGTTCAACTAACCGATTGTACTCGGCCAGTCTCCACAGTAACATAGACTATAGCTCATCCTTGGAAAATGTAAAGTATCCGCGTATTTGAGAGAAACCGTTCCGTTCGCTGCGTTCGCTTCGTTCGCCGCGTTCGCTCCGTTCGCCACGTTCGCCTTGTTAAATTACGCCGAAATGGCTGAACAGATTTTAATGAAACTTGGTATAAATATACCTTCGAACTCTAGGAGAAACATAGACTATAGCTCATCCTTGGAAAATGTAAAGTATCCGCGTATTTGAGAGAAACCGTTCCGTTCGCTGCGTTCGCTTCGTTCGCCGCGTTCACTCCGTTCGCCACGTTCGCCTCGTTAAATTACGCCGAAATGGCTGAACAGATTTTAATGAAACTTGGTATAAATATACCTGAGAACTCTGAGAGTAACATAGACTAATTTCCATCCTTGGAAAATGCAAGATTTCCGCGCAATCAAGTCTTCCAAACTCCACATAAGCAATATCAATAAGTCATAGTATCCCAGTAGTTCGTCCTTCCACCTCTCATGCAGAAGATCATAGACTCTTTTCCGGTCTGCTCCTCAAGTATCACTTATGTGCAAAATTCAACTTCATGAGGCCAACAGAAGGGCCATCTCGCTCTTCGATGAAAGTAAACACCATAAAGAAACCCGCACGCATCCGAAAGGCAATTCAGAACGCGCGCGAAGTCTCGAATCACTCTGAGTCTGCTGTGGAGGAGGTGGAAGTCTCGACTCAAGTTAACTAAACTACAAATCCATATTAATATTATAAATGCGAAAGTAACTCTGTCTGTCGATCGATCCGTCTGTCTTTCTGACTGTCTGTTACCTCTTCACGCCTCAACCGCTGAAACAATTTGGACGAAACTTGAAACGGAAACAGTTGAAGTCCCAAGAAAAAACATAGGGTACTTTTCATCCCGGAAAAACGCATAGCTCCCGCGGAAGCACGACAACCGACTTCCTCGCAGGCGATGTTGCGGGGAGAAGCTAGTATTCAAATAATAATAAGAAGACTTTATCTATTCCTTAAGAAATCTAAAATATTTGTGATGTAACATACAGCTTAAAGCAGTCTGTTCTGTTACAACCTATACAATATACTTAGAATCGATAGCCGATACTGTGGGTTAATTATTTGCCATATTTTCTGACCCACCATGTATATAATTATAAGTATTTTTTAATGGATCATGGATGTTTAGTATTTATATATGTATGTATTTCTCTATATAAGTATTTATATCGTTGTCTAGCACCCATAGTACAAGCGTTGCTTAGTTTGGGGCTAGGTCAATATGTGTGATATGTCCCAGGATATTATTATTATTATTATTATTAATGATGCAGTCGTGGGGTTTTTTATATTTTGTTATACTTTTCCTTGGTTTTATGTTGTTCATGTCTTCCCCCAGACTAATTTAAATGTAGCTTTTTTTTTCTTCTACTCTACTCAAATGTTACCGTGGCTCTGTGTAAAGGTCGGGCTGAAAACCAGCGCTGCGCGGTCGTGGTCCGCACACTCGCAGCACATGCTGAGTCCGGTCCTATTGCCACCTACTTTACCTTGTGCATGCTTTATATAATTTTGTTTGTGGCAATAAATCATTATCTTATCTTATCTTACTACAGCCTATTTCCGTCCCACTGCTGGCCACAGGCCTCCTCTCATCACGAGAGGGTTTGGGCTATATGGGCGGGTGGCACAGGACATTTGAGTGGCGCGCCTTTGGGGAGGACTATGTCTAGCAGTGGACGTCTTTCGGCTGAAATGACGATGATAATGATGATGATGACATTTTCCTTTGTTTATCCGTTCTCTGTATCAGTGTCCGTCACAATTTCTCCATAGAAGTATGTATTATGGCAAACAAGTTTATAGGTTTCAAATGTAAGTGTTCCTGCGGATATCGGTATAGGATACCCAATATCCTTGTTTGCAGCTTTCCTGATGTTGTTTTAGGATGTGACAGGGAAAGTGAATTACTTACGTAAGCATAGGTATACGTGTTTGTGGGTATTGACATTCAATTTTAATATATACCTACCAGTGATGGAAAATATATATTATAAAAGTACTTAGCCTATAAATTGACCTGTGTTTTGGTTGTATGCATATGTGTGTAACGATCTGATAAAAAAAAACCGGCCAAGTGCGTGTCGGGCCACGCGCAAAGTATAGGGTTCCGAAGTTTACGATGCCCACAGTACCTTTCTAAGACTAATTTAGCATCTTACCTAGCCTGTGGTATGACGTGCCCGCCCGACGCCCCTGCCGCTCGAGAAAAATCATTGTTTTTTTAATAATTTCATAAGTCAACTATGACTCGTAAATTTGTACAGCCTACTTAGCTGTGATAGTTTTCCTTTCAACTACGTTATATATGCCATAACCGTGTTTTTTTTTCGGCCATCCAAATACCACCATTTAGCTGGCAGGGGGGGGGGGGACACTCGACTATAACAAAAAATTGCACTTTAAAGCTTAATATTTCACAAACGCATCACTTAATGGAAAAATAGTTTGAACAAACCTACATTTTTTTTTAAGACCTATTCAACGATATGCCACACCGTGGGGTACGCAGGAAAAAGAATTACATCCCCACTTTACGAGTAGGGGAGGTACCCTATAAAAAAAATATTTCAATATTTTATTGTACCACTTTGTCAGCGTAACGTATATGTATATTCATGCCAAATTACAGCTTTCTAGAACTAAGCATCTCCGAGCAATAGTGCGGACAGTCGGACGGACGGACGGACGGACTTGGCGAAACTATAAGGGTTCCTTGTGGACTTCGGAACCCTAAAAAACTTTCAGAATTTAACATGGAATTCAGTAAGTAATTAGGGCTCTTGATTTTCCAGTGGCATAATATAAGGGAGCATTTAAATTACCTTTCTTAGATGTCCTTTAGACCTTTAGCGAATCACTGATCCATGTAACCTAAGTCTGCAGCTAAAAACTGAAAACTAAAAAAAAACAAAGGGAAAATAGTTGAGTAATTTTAAGTATTTCAAAACTCAAATCTCAGGGTAAAAGTTAAAATAAACGCGTTATAAAACTTTAGTCATGTTATTTTTTTTTATGGTTGACGTCGTGAAAGTTTTAGGTGCATTATCCACTCGAAACTTAACGTTATATTTCTAGTAACGTCTGAAATTGAAACGCGACTGAGTAATTTCAATCCCAGCTGTTTAATGGCGTCTCTAAACTTAAGCAAAAACATTTATTTTAGACTTTATTTGTGCCGCCTCAGCGAGATTGTTTCGCTCCAGAGGGATTCCATAAGTTTCTAAATACACTGAGATCCAGAAATCGATCTTTCGTCCCTTTCTGGTAAAATTATTCTAATAAGTGTAAGAGAGATGGCGCGATTCGTACTTTAAATAAGAACTTCAGAGCAACTACATATTTAATCTGTGTATTGTTTAGAATAGACAGAATTATCACTTGATAATCCATAACAGCCTATTTTACGTCCCACTGCTGGGCGCAGACCTCTTCTCATCACGAGAGGGTATGGGCTATAGTCCTCACGCGGGCTCAGTGCGGATTAGGGACTTTCAAGTTTCCTCGTGATCTTTTCCTTCACCGAAAAGCTCAGAGAAAACTTATATTTAGCTTAAATTTCGCACATGTAAACTCAGATGGTGCTAGCCTGGTTGGAACTAATACGAAACATATTTCAATATAATTATTGACCTAAGTATAATAAGTAATACCATATGGACGAACAGTGCCTATATATGGAGCAAACTGACATTAGAAAATACGTTCTAATATGCTAATAACGCTTTATAACGAAGGCCAAACGGGTGCCCGAGCTGTTCGGGACCATTTTTCTCCGGCTGATTGTGAATCCTTTCAATAGTAATATGAAAGCAATTTGTTTAGAGAGATTGGTTGTGATCCGTAAACAGTTAATAAGTTATGTTTATTTTTGTCTAGTAAATGATTAAATAAAAATAATAGCATTTATGGATACTTATAGGTGTAGTAAGGTAGTGAAGTAAATTTAGAGTAACTTGCAATATTTACACAAAGTAGGTAGTTACATTCAAGTTATTGTTTCATTATTAAATATTCAGATACACTTTCCCAAATTATTACAAAGTTAGCTTGGAAGTATTAAAGTACCGTGAGGTTTTAAATATTAAAATACATTCGTAGAAAAGTTCCAATGTTCTGCCCCTCGTAAGAGTTCGAAGCTTAATACATAGGTACTTTAACTAGGTCGATCGTTGCGTAGAGATCTTCTACTATCTAAAGTCCCGCGCATTCACATTTCAAAACGCGTCAAAGTATTTAAAAAGCACCACCAATGCTCTCAACACATGTGTGCGAGCTGAGACAGCAATCAACTATGTGATGAGAGTGTTGGTGGTGCTTTTGAAATAATAATAAAATGAAGAGTTTTGAAAAGTGAATGCGCGGGACTTTAGATAGTAGAAGATCTCTAGGTACCTAGGTACTACTAAGTTGTGTTTGATGGGATACAGACAGCCTACGTATAGTATCACTATGTCAACAGAAATATGTCCAATGTAGAACATCCCCCAAGATTCAAAATACGCCCTGGTAAGTACAGCTCCATCCATATATACCGAATAAAATACAATGTACTTTACTGAACCAGATTATCGGTAAAGGAAAACATCGTGATGAAACTTGCACGCATCTACGAAGTAATATATATATATGTTATGTATATATTTTTAAATATTTGTATTGTGTATATTTATTTGTGTATATCATGTATTCATTATTATGTATGTTTTGTTTCTTATTTTTACACCGCCCATCATTGTTTTCTTTTCGCATTCTCACTTTCAAGGTTGACTGGAAGAGATCGCTGCTTAGCGATAAGTCCGCCTGTTGTTTACCTATTAGCTGCGTATTCCTTTTGTGTTTTCTGTGTTTTGTATATATGGTGTTCAACAGAGAGTATTGTTGTTGTTGTTGTTGTTGTTGTAATACAAAGAATGTGTGAAGTCCCCAATCCACACTGGGCCCTGGGATAATATTTGAGACTGTAGGTGGTAATTATATTGGGTACTAATTTTAGGTTACTTGTAAATTGTGGTAGTAAACTAATTAGAGGGTGTTCATTACAGTTTCCTAATAAGCCTTGAAAAGATGAATATCGATGTATTTTTAACCGACTTCAAAAAAGGAGGAGGTTCTCAATTCGTCGGTTTTTTTTTAATGTATGTTCACCAAAAATAAATAGTAAACGTAAACCGATTTCGATGATTCTTTTTTTGTTCGAAAGGTGGTACTTTCAACTTGGTCCCATATTAATTTGGTGTAGTTCCGATGGTTGGATCCATGAGAAAATGAAGGACCCCCTCAACATTTGCTAGCACATATATGATTTTGGTGTAGTTTAAGACTTCAGAGTTACTTATGTATTTCTACAGTAATGTATGGAAGCTGTAGCCGAAAAAAAAAATTTCAATTAAAACCGCCTTCAAACTCAGACAGACTGCGAAGTCGGTGTCAAGTGAACCGACCCAAAGAACTGATAATCATATAGTGAACTTGACATTGACATCGCAGTCTGTCGGAGTTTGAAGGCGGTTTTTATTTTTATTTAAAATCAAATCTGTACAAAAACACCAGGTATAAACAACCTGTGATTACTATATTATTTTTCTTCCATTCCTTTTTATCCAGATACAGCAATTGTGAAATATTTATTTTTTCTGCCCTTTACAGCGAACTCCATTATCTCTGTTATTGAAACAAAAAAGCTTTTCCTCTAGTTAAGAACAATACAAAATAGCACAACATAACTAATGTAGCGTGTGATAATACCACTTACGCCGCTGACAAAGAGTCTATTATCGCCCAAGCGACCGTATCAGTTGTGTTGTACACGAACATTGTTTTGCCAATATGTTCGCCGGAACGTGTACGTGGCAACGTGAAAAGTGGTTTGGCTTTTTTTATCGGCCGTGAGTATTAAAACCACGCGATGACGTTTACAGTAATTATGCAACCTGTTAAACCCACTGAAAACCTCAAAACAGTTTCTTTTCAGACCCCAATTCTGTCATAACCATTTTCCTGGCTGTGATCATAAAGCAAAATTAATTTAACAAAATCTACTACTACTACTACTACTACAGCCTATTTGCGTCCCACTGCTGGGCACAGGCCTCCTCTCATCTCGAGAGGGTTTGGGCTATAGGCCCAGTGCGGATTGGGGACGTGCCGGTTGCGTGCAGGTTTCCTCACGATGTTTTCCTTCACCGAAAAGCTCAGTGGTAAATTCAAATTGAATTTCGCACATAAGTAAACTTAGAGGTGCGAGCCGGAATCGAACCCCCGACCCTCTGCATGAGAGGCGGTAGGTCGAAACACTAGGCCACCACGGCTTCTTAACAAAATCTAATTCAATGTTATAAATTCGACGATATTTACGGAATATCTTCAAACAGCAACAAATTTCAGGTCTACGCGGTACGAAGTAGAGATCTTCTACTATCTAAAGTCCCGCGCATTCACATTTCAAAACGCGTCAAAGGATTTAAAAAGCATTACCAATGCTCTCAACACATGTGTGCGAGCTGAGACAGCCATCAACTATGTGATGAGAGTGTTGGTGGTGCTTTTGAAATAATAATAAAAAATGAAGAGTTTTGAAAAGTGAATGCGCGGGACTTTAGATAGTAGAAGATCTGTAACGGGCAACGGCTTACTCGTACTATTAAAACAAAGTAGGTTTGCTCTAAAAAGGTCGTTATAAATATTACATAAAAGGATCTTCAGGGCACCTTTGAGCTGAATCCACGGTTGTTCAATTTAATTTCAAATTTAACTTTTCAACTTCACGTCGAGAGTAAAAATAAGGAAGAACATAAAATGAAAACGGTGAAATAAGATAAGGGCTCTTTGAAATTGGCGTTTACACTTTTATACGGTTTATATCATTATAAGAAGTTTTTTTTTTTTTTGAGAAACCGTGGTGGTCTAGTGTTTCGACCTACCGCCTCTCGTACAGAGGGTCGGGGGTTCGATTCCGGCTCGCACCTCTAAGTTTACTTATGTGCGAAATTCCTCACGAAGGTTTCCTCACGATGTTTTCCTTCACCGAAAACTTGCAGTGGTAAATTCAAATTGAATTTCGCATATGAATAAACTTAGAGGTGCGAGCCGGAATCGAACCCCTGACCCTCTGCATGAGAGGCGGTACGTCGAACCACTAGGCCACCACGGCTTCGAAACTTTTAGACTTAAATTTTGCGTACCCGATACTACTACTACTACTACAACAGCCTATTTACGGCCCACTGCTGGGCACAGGCCTCCTCTCATCACGAGAGGGTTTGGGCTACAGTCCCCACGCGGGCCCAGTGCGGATTGGGGACTTCACACACATCTTTGAATTACTTCGCAGGTGCGTGCAGGTTTCCTCACGATGTTTTCCTTCACCGAAAAGCTCAGTGGTCAATTCAAATTGAATTTCGCACATAAGTAAACTCAGAGGTGCGAGCCGGAATCGAACCCCCGACCCTCAGCATGAGAGGCGGTAGGTCGAACCACAAGGCCACCACGGCTTATACCCGATAATACTATACATATAGACAGTTATAGTTATAGAAGTATTGAAAAATTGGCTTGACCCGTGGAAAACCCTTTCCCGTGGAAATATCGGGATAAAAAGTATCCTATGTTATTGCCCGGATCTCAAACTATCTCCATACCAAATTTCATACAAATCGGTCCACTCATTGCGACGTGATGGAAGTACAAACAAACAAACAAACAAACACACTTTCACATTTATAATATTAGTATGGATTTATTTATTCAAAGAAGAATTCGCCGAAAATTTCAAGATACAAGTTACTTACCTACTACCGAGAAAAGTGGAGCAAAAAATTTAACATTAGGTAAGAGTTTTCTGGAATGGAATCTTAGGAAAAATCATGATCTTAATAAATGAGGCGTAAAGTTTAATCAAGAAACCTGAATGTTTCATTTTAAATGGGTGCTTTTGCAGAGACTGAATTACCTAGGCTGTCATTAAAGACCTACTTTATTATTTTAATTCGCGACTTATTAAACCTGGAGAGCAATTAAACCTGCAATGGGACTAGAGTTTTCATAATATAAAATAAAACCGGCCAAGTGCGTGTCGGGCCACGCGCAAATTATAGGGTTCCGAAGTTGACGATGCCCACAGTACCTTTCTAAGACTTACTAGCATCTAGCTAGCCTGTGGTATGACGTGCCCGCCCGACGCGCCTGCCGCTCGAGAAAAATCATTGGTTTTTTAATCATTTCATAAGTTGGTCGACTATGACTCGTAAGTTTGTACAGCCTACTTAGCTGTGATAGTTTTCCTTTCAACTACGTTATATATGCCATAAGCGTGATTTTTTTCAGCCATCCAAATACCACCATTTAGCTGGCAGGGGGGGGGGGGGACACGTGACTCTAACAAAAAATAGCACTTTAAAGCTTAATATTTCACAAACGCATCACTTAATCAAAAAATGGTTTTAACAAACCCACAATATTTTTTTAAGACCTATTCAACGATATGCCGCATCATGGGGTACGCAAGAAAAAAAAAATACATCTCCACTTTACGAGTAGGGGAGGTACCCTATAAAAAAATATATTTCAAAATTTTATTGTACCACTTTGTCAGCGTAACTAATATGTATATTCATGCCAAATTACAGCTTTCTAGAACTAAGCATCTCCGAGCAATAGTGCGGACAGACGGACGGACGGACGGACGGACGGACGGACGGACGGACGGACGGACATGGCGAAACTATAAGGGTTCCTAGTGGACTTCGGAACCCTAAAAAGAGACGACAAAAGTCAAGCTTTTGAGATTTTCTTCAAATAGGGCCAAAAACACTTTGGACTTATTAACTCACCTATCAAACATACAAAACTAAATCAATATCTTCGGCTACGAAACTGGGGTAAGAAGAAACTTGATTTATTGATTAAAACTGAATTAGTTACTTACTTGCCGTTAGACGAACTTGAATTTCTTAACATTCATTTTAAATATAGACATTTCAATAATATCCCTTAAACTCCAGAGTACAAAACGACTACCTTGTTCGGAGATAAAAGGCAATTCTCGCTAACAGTTAAATTAGAGGAATTCGAAATTCATTCTCCAGTTTATGTCCCGTCAGTCGAGATATCTTCAAATTTTATTTCCTAGACACTTTGATTGAATTAGGAAAACGGTCGAGTAATCTGCGTTATTTGTTTTTTTGTATATTTTACGGGAGAAACGTTGGAATTTGGAGGGAAGATACGGTATTGAAAGCGAAAAGTTCAATTTCTGAGACAAACTATAGATGAAAGAAGTGCTTTTTTTAATTTTTTATTTATCAGAAATAATATACACGGTAAATACATTTTAGATTTTCGCCAAACTGCATAACAGTTAATGCTAATGAGCGTTCAACTAGGGAGATGTGCATGCTGCATAGACATAAATAATACTTCGTATGGACCCGGCCTAACGTAGATACATGTCATGTTTCCCCACTTCATTGGTGTCCAATCCAAAGTTAAACTTATATCGTGACACTAAAGCTGGGTCACATTTTTTCAACAACGAGACGAGTTTTAGATACTGAGAAACAGTTTCGAAAAAAGTTTTTTTAAAAACGCTTATTGTCACGCACGCTCGGTGACAGAACTTTGGATTGGACACCGTGGAAGTGGGGACATATTACGTGTACGTTAGACCGGGTCTATATTATTTACGTCTATGGCATGCAGTAGCATAAGTACATCAAATGAAATCAAATAGTGTATGTATGTTTTCTTTTATTGTTATGCATGTCGTTGTAAATAAATGTTTTTTTCTTTCTTCTTTCAAATAGAGAGTACATAGTTGGAAATAATATAGTTAAATAGTACTACACTTGTAAACTATAAAAACAATTTATTCCTTTGTTCTTGCCACTCCTAGAAACATCACTAGCTTCTTTCTGACAAGGATTAAGGAATGTAACGAATGACGATGGAGGGCAGTGGAAAATGTGATGAAATGGGCGAAAAACGGTGTAAATCTACGATATTAAAGAAGCAACTCAAATGCGAATAACAAAACGATGTATTTTCTCTCTGTCACACTGACTAATAGAAAAACAATGAGAAACGTATCAAAATTCAAAGCTAGAAGAATGTTAAAGGACTAAGGAGTTTGCAACACCTTGCTTTCCAAAAAGCTACATGGAGACCAATAAATATGAGAAAACACACTTAACAGTTGTAATTAACGAGTGACTTAAATACAAGCCATAATTTGTTGATACAAATATCTCCTAAGAGATTACTGGGTATAGTTAAACATTGCCCTTTATTCCAAAGGGATAAGGTTCAAGAGGGTCATCTTTTTGCCTCGACATCCGCCAAAATAGAGAAACCCCTGGGTCTCTCACCAGCTTGCTCATAATTGGCTCTGCCACGGTTCTACATAATTCGGTTGGTTATATTTCTAGTTGCCATGGGAAATTACCCGAGCAATTACTTAGGCCAAGTATTGTGTATTGTTTGGGATAGATCCTATCCGGGATAAATCAGGGGATATTGTTGCTTCGGGATTATTGATGGTGCGGCGTCCTTAGACGAACAGCACATAGACAGATGGCGTCAATTAGCCAATTCGCTAGAAGCGAAACTCAAAATTCCAAAATGTATGCGTATTTATTCGACTCGACACTCAATAACTTTATCTACATAAACACCACTATTACGGTTACACAAATACCCATCCCAGTTTTAATGCATAAATTCTTAATTTATTCATAAAAATCATTGAAATATCATTAAAAATTAAAACAGTGAAACAATTTAAATTGGTTTTCTTTTACAGTCGAGCTCATTAATATTGAACACTTTTGGACCTTATGGCAGCAGAGTAAGGTGCAAAAGTGTGTACTTATATATTTGCGAACTCGACTGTACGTTCTAGGTTTTGATAGTTTCAGTTATTATTAAACTACGAAATCAAACTCGTCCTACATTTCTATCATTTAAGAAAAAAATCTGGAGTTGGGATTTAATGACATGTTACGGAGCTGTTGATATGGTGTCATGCTCATTGATATGTATGTTGATTTCCCGTTTAGCCTTTATAATAATTTATAGTAATGATGGTAAACTTTTGGCTCCATTTTTGGGTTCACTGAAAATCAGCGTCTCGAAATGTTATTCGTCAGCATTTCGAGACAACAATGCTGAGTGAAGACCAGTGTTTTACTTTATTTTATGAATTCATTATTTTAAGTTCGATGTAAGTATTGTTTTTGTTTTCGTTATTATAAATATAAAATTGGTTTTAATTTTGTATTCTATTTCATTCTGTATGTTTGCCAAATTAACATTTTTCATTTAATTTCTTTAGGTGGGCTAAATCGCATTCCATGTATTATTGTTCCAAGGCGGTGTCTAAGCCAAATAGATTATAGGATTGGTTGTGGTCGGTCGTAAAGCCGGAATGTGATTTAGTTTAGAGTCGATGTCGTGGGAAATCATGTTAAGGTCACGGACGTAAACGGAGCCATTTCATGATCCGTTTTACAGGTACGTTGAAACCTCTTTGCATAAAAATGACATTTGCGTTTTAAAGCTCAGTTGTGACCTATTTGGATGATATACTGATACGTACAGTGAACGTGTAAAGTGTTATTTTATACATTCTTGGCGTTCTTGTCGCTGACATCCGAGTGGCAGAAGGCCGGTCTAAGCGGCACGTCTTGGGGAGGCCTATGTCCAGCAGTGGACGTTTTGATATTGGAAACGTCTTTTCGTATAGGCTCTCATTTTACGAAAAATTGCGATCCCCTTATATCTCAGAGAATTGTGAAGATATGATATTCAAAAAACCGGCCAAGTGCGAGTCGGACTCGCGCACCGAGGGTTCCGTACAAACCTGTAAGGTTTACAAAGTTCGTTCTTTACGACAATCGAGTCATAACTATGGTATTTTTATTGCAAAATGAAATTCATAACATTACAATGGGGAAAGATGGAGTAGCATAAATTTAAGACAAAGATCTTAAAAAATATATATTTTGTAATGTAACTAAAAATTTAAGGTTTTCGGAATTTTTCCTTTATGTGTGCTATAAAACGTTGCTTCATGCCAAATTTCAAGATTCTAGGTCGACTGGAAGTACCCTTTAGGTTTTGATTCCCTTGCGAGTACTTGCGAGTTTCAAAATATGCAGCTTAAATTGCTGTTTCTTTTGATTGCGTTGACATAGAAGTTTGATTTTGTTACAGCTTAAAGGTATTATAGATCTGAGTATTTGGTATGAATTTCAATTTAATACCTTTACGCGTTTATGAGGAAATGGGTAGTAAGGTTAAAATTATTAAAAAAATATATATTATGTGATGTAACTAAAAATTTATGGTTTTCGTAATTTTTCCTTTATCTATGCTATAAGACGTTGCTTCGTACCAAATTTCAAGATTCTGAGTTCACGGGAAGCACCCTGTAGGTTTTGATTCCCTTGCAAGTGTCGAAAATTTGCGGCATAAACGGCTGTATCTTTTGATTGCGTTGGCTTAGAAGTTTGATTTTTTCACAGCTTCAAGGGACAGTAGACCTGAGTAATTGATATAAATTTCAGCTTCATACCTCCACGCGTTCCTGAGAAAAAGGGTCTTGACAGACGGACGGACGGACGGACAGACGGACAACAAAGTGATCCTATAAGGGTTCCGTTTTTTCCTTTTGAGGTACGGAACCCTAAAAAGGCTCAAAAGACGTACGCGTATCACAAGAGCTGTAAGGTGCAAAAATAATTATTCGAGAAAGTCAAAAACGAAAAAGTTATGAAAAAAAATCATTTCTATCCGGATTTTTGATTTTGGCACTCGATATTTTGGAAACGAAGAATGATATCCAAAATTTGAGAAAAACTCCTCGGGTCAATCAGCTACAATTTGAACCTAAAACGAAGTCGATCGGGTCTTGGGTTTGCCCTGTAGCCTAACCTTTTCTGAAAAAATCGGTTGTCTATAAAGTCGGTTTATGGACGGTAATTTTACGTGATAACGTCATAAGAAAACATTAATGAATATGTCCCATTACGTAGGACATACATCGCCATGGACATACATCGACATACATTGCGTCATGTTTTTTCATGGGCACAGCCGGCGTTCAACAATTTACAAGACGTAATCACGTCAAAAAGTGAAAAAGTCAGAACGACAAGTTTCACATATTTCAATTCCGTAGATTCATTTTCAATGTGCTCGATACTCGTGTGAAGCACGAAATCTGTGAATTTTTCGAATGAAATGATGTTGAAGCCATGGCAGCCTAGTAGTTCGACTTCCGCCTCGCAAGCAGAGGGTCCTAGGTTCGAAACCAGCTCGCACATATTGTGCGAAGTTCAATTGGAATTTACCACTGAAACTGTAGGAGTTGATCGGAATGAACCCTCTAGATCAGAAGCTAAAATGGTCCAACTAGGGGTACCTCAGGGAAGCATCCTGGGCCCTTTGCTATTTTTACTGTACGTTAATGATTTGCCATCAGCAACTGACCATGACTGTACCTTGTTTGCAGACGATATTTCAATTACCATATCTGACATTAATAATCAAAATTACAATGCAATAATTAATAAAGCTATTACTAACATAATTCAATGGTTACAAGATAACAATCTGCAAGTAAATGTAAAGAAAACGAAATATATACAATTTATTAATAAAGGAGGAAAGAAAGAGAAACTTAATCTTAATTACAATCAACAAACTATAACGGAATGTAATAATGCATTGTTTTTAGGCTTTCTGCTAGATGACTATTGTACATGGAAGCTACATTTAGATAGAGTTTGTTCGAAAATAAATAAATTTGCGTATGTGTTGTGGCGGTTAACAAAAATAACCGACCAAAAAACGGCACTCAAGGCATATCATGGATACGTGGCCTCGAACCTCCGCTATGGAATCCTGCTCTGGGGAAATTCTGTTAATATAAATCGTGATTTTGTTGCTCAAAAAAAATGCGTGCGAGCTTTATGCAACATCTCACCTCGTACATCATGTAAAGGCTCCTTTGTAAATCTGAAATTACTAACAGTGAATGGTATTTACATTTATGAAGTTTGTACATTTGTTAAATCGCAGCCGGAAATGTTTAAAAAGATGCGTGATGTAGTGACGTTTAACACTCGATATCCTGAAAGACTTGTGATTCCTAAAATGCGTACAGCTTTTAAAAAGAAGAATAGTTATGTAATGTGTATTTTGGTGTATAACAAATTGCCGGAATACATTAAACAGTTCCCACTTAAACTATTTAGGATCAAGCTGCTAAACTGGCTGTATGAAAAATGCCTTTACTCTGTCAAAGAATACTTGGATCATAAATAGCATGTTAAGTAGATAAGACAAAATATTTGCATGACTTAGTTAAGTCTAGATGTATCATACCTACTAATAGAAAATGTTACATTATCATCTTATATATTACATTTATGGCAAATAAATAAATAAAATAAATATATTTCATATTTCATTTCATGAACTTTTCGGTGAAGGAAAAAATAGCGAGGACACCTGCAGGCATCTGCGAAGTTATTCAAGGATGTGTTTGTAGAACCCAATCGGCACTGGGTCTGCGTAGGGACTCTGGTGATGAGAGGAGGCATGTGCCCAGCAGTGGGACGTAAAATAGGCTGTTGTGTTAGATTAGATGACGATTGTGAAAGCTTCTGTTATACTTTTATTGTATTAGCCCGCCAATTTCCTAAACAGTACCTAAGTTTACTAGATGATGCTACCTGCATACAAGCAGTACTCGTATCCAAAAACATATTACTCTACGGAATATGTTTATCCACGGTTATTTATTTGATTCATTTAATATCTGTATTTTCAGAACACGAAACACGGTACGTTTTATAATAATTGAAACTTATTCTCAGCAGTTTTAAGGCGTACATTTGTTTCATTTTCGTTGTATTTTATTACGTAATTTGTTTGAACCTCTTGGCATTTTGCCTCGGCCTTTTAAACTACTTCAAGCTGACGTTAATTTCAGTCCTTCTGAAGTATTTTTTAACAAGGAAACAACTGATCCGTTGGGTTAATTATATAGGCTGTGTTGCCAAATTAGAGACACCGACTTCCAGTCCACCCTTCGCTTTGAGAATGGCAAAGAACTGGCGAAGCCTCTGGTTTTTCAATTGTCTATAGGCCACGGTGATTAGTTTCCACTTTCTGTTTGCCAGTTTATACTAAAAGATGGACCTGGTATATATTCTGTGCCGATACGACTGTTTGGTACTTCCATGAAAGTCTAATATTTGCTGAGTAAATCAAAGAGACGAGAGGTGGCGTATGTAGTGTACGAGTATACCTAAAGCCAAAACTCACGTTTATATAGGAGTCCTGTGTCTAATAATGGGACCTATACAGGGTGATCACTTAGTAACACTTAGTAACACTTAGTACTCAAGGTCCAAGGGTGATAAAATAGCAAATAACCCCAACAAAATCCCAAAAAAAAATTACGGTCCATGACTCAAACATTCTGTATACTTACCTAATGAGTATATTACTATTCACACTAATAAAGGATGTTTTTGTTACAGATTATGAGGACGGGGCGCCATGTTCGGGGCGGCTGTGTTCCTCGCACAAGTAGCCCTATGTCAGTTGGCCACAGGTGAGTCCGATGGAGCTGGTCGGCACAGGGAGCCTTGTTTTAAGACGGTTAATGTTAACCCAAAAAAATGCAAATCTAAAGTGAAGATTTGTAATGTTGCTATTTCTCATGTACTTAGAGCTAGTATTTAGGTTTTAATCTATCTAACACTTGGCTCGACAACGCACCATACACGCGACCATCGCCGCCGGCAGCCGGAGGGAACTGTCCCCACGCCCGTCCCACTCACCCGGTCGTGACGTATGCGCACGAGACAAAGATAGCATTAGTCAATACACTACATCCCTTATTTGTTTTAATGAAACTTTACTGATTCTTGAACATAGAAAATAAATATAAATGTGTTACCTGAGTGAGAATCAATAGCATGAACCTAAACAATTCTTAAATTTAACTTTATTGTGTAGGAGTACACGAGCAAATGATCCTTTAAAGATTTAGCAAGGATCACTTTCTGAATATTGGTTTCCTTATTTTCTCCAATCTTCTTTAGACGTAATTCATTGCTTGTGAAAACATAATGTACCTATCGCATCATTGCAAGTTTCTAGATTATACTTATTGTGCTTAGTGTATATATGTACTACAGTATGTGGATCTCGTAATTCCCAATAATTTTCCTTTTACTAGACCTTTCCATTTTCCTCCGTAATTCGGTCTCCACTCGTATATCTTATATCCCTATCCTCCTTGTTTTCTTAAATTTCAGTTATCATTGGTAAACTGCCGTTTGTTATAAAATAATTCAGGCGGAGCTTTTTCCGTAACGTAAATAACCAGGTACTTTCCAGATCGTATTTTTCAGTCTGGTTGATTTTTATATTTTCGTCTTCTTCAAAGTGATCCTAAACTTCCTTCAGAGATACCCTGGTCTGGTTTTGATTAGAGCACACGCACGATTTCGATTAAGGTCCAAATAATACATTCAGGCCCTTTTTCATTGTCAGTAAAAACTATAGCAAAATTCCTGATACCATCAAAAATAAACAGTTTTTTTTTTATGTAGCCTAAACACCACCTTAAAACACTTTTACTTGAGAAATGTTACGAGTCAACTATTTTCTGAACGATACAGAAATTTTATATCTATGTTTTATGTTTTCTCTTAATGAGTTTATGATTTCATTGTAACCTATAAACACAAATAAAACAGGTATTAACAAAGACTTATGCATAAATATTGGCTAAGTAACAATAAAAATAATATATTTCTCTTTATGGATTTTAGCCAACCAATTCTGTTATGTATTTTGTTTTAATTATTTATAAGTATTTGTATATCATGTGACATTTAATCAAATGGACCTCTCTGGATTGATGGTACTTCTTCGTCTTCAGTAGTACTTACTACATATTTACGTTATACATTTATTTTATTTAGTTATGAATGAAATATACATAGCTAAAAGTACAATACACAATACATTATTTAGGTAAATTATTATTATTATTATTATTCGAATAATAGGCGAGCAGCAATCTGGTGCTGGTATGCCTATATCACAATGTTCAGTATAGTCCTTTTTTTTTTAAAATATAGTTTTAAATAAATGTTCACTGTATTCACTTTGAATTATGGTACTAAGATGAATTTTTCGTGTCCAAACCGGGTTCATGTTTCAAACTGCTTCTTGAATTTAGGACCTTTATGCAATAAACATGATGGAATAAAAATATATGATTTAATATGATATCAAGGGATTCGAAGGGCTTGCGATCAGTTCTAATCTCTTGCCATAAAATAATATTTGAATCGGTTTCATTGTCCAAATCAGTGCGAAACATTTTTTTCCGTTTAGCAGAAGCGTCTCTTGGCCATTCGAGCCCTATATCGGTCTTCCTGAGCTAGAACCTCTCCTAGTTCTACCGGTATAGCGTATGGAATTAAGATTGTGCGGTCATGATATTGAGTTAGGATATTTATTACAGCAGGTTTTAAACATTTCAATGCTTATTGTTGGTTTGTTCTCCTTTTTTAGAGGTATGTGAATCCTCCTGTAAGGCTATTGATATGAAGGTTACATTATCATCTATTCGGAGATGTACGTGTATCTTTCTTCGTATGTGTAGGTATGTGTATCTTTGAAATTTGGTTTATTTTATAATTTGTTAATTGACCGAGCTTCGCGGCTGTGTCTCGTCAACTTCGGCAAAATACTTTTGTGTCCGGATTTCAGGATTTTGTTTGTTCTCCTCTACAGGTCGCATTTATCAACTGATTCTTGCAAAATTTTGTGAGTAGCTTCGAAGACTAAGTAAATAGTTTTTTTTTTTTTTTTGTAGTTGCACTAGTTTATATTTGGTAACTTATATTGAGTCAGACGTTGAGTGCTCCCCGTTCCATGATGCTTATTTTCCTTTGTATCTTCAGAGATAGCGTATACGTTTAACGCGTATTGTAGCTTCGTTTCCATTCCCCTTCTTTTTTTCTCTTTCGGGCTGCAATTCGTAAACTTTGCATTTTGTAAACGCAAAGTAAGTAGTCGTTGAGATTTGGCAGAATAGTCAGAAATACATCAAAACCTAGTGACTGACGTTTGCTCCGGGAATGTTATAGTACGGTTCTTGTAGCTCGAATCAAGCGACTCCGAGGTGTAACAGGTTCGCGTGCTCTTTTCTCAGTGTCTGTAATGTTTTCTACCAGGTATATTAGTAATGCCAGGCTTACACCGATTGACATCTCGGTCGAACTTGTCCAAGACCAGTTATGCTGAAGTTGACATATCTACTTTAACGGTTGCAGAGCGCCCTGCAACCAGCCAATTTAATGACCCAATTAGTAAATTGGTTTGGTTAGTGTCTCCGAGTTCATGTTATGTTAAATAACAAATATCATATCAATTAAGTGATCAGCGTTGCGCTGCTTATTTACTCAATAATAATTATGTACTTATTTAGTCAAATAGGTAGTGAAATAGTTCGATTGAAATTGAAATAAGTAGGTATGTAATTTTAATAATTTAAATACATATATTGTACTAAGATCAATGAAATGTACAACTAAAATTCGGTTATTTAGTCAAATAGTAGCTGTCAATTTATTGACCAGATTGACTACTAATCTGCTGAGATGTCAATTGAATGACCATGTTAATATTCTGCTGAGAAAACGTTTCATATGATCTCAATTGAATGATCAGATTGATAATCTGCTGATAAAACATTTGATATGTCAATTGAATGATACAGATTCGTGATCTGGTGATGTCGATTGAACGACCAGATTGATAATCTGCTGAGAAATCATTTCATATGTCAATTGAATGACCAGATTCGTGATCTGCTGATGTCGATTGAACGACCAGATTGATAATCTGCTGAGAAATCATTTCATATGTCAATTGAATGACCAGATTCGTGATCTGCTGATGTCGATTGAACGACCAGGTTGGTAATCTGCTGAGAAATCATTTCATATGTCAATTGAATGACCAGATTCGTGATCTGCTGATGTCGATTGAACGACCAGATTGATAATCTGCTGAGAAATCATTTCATATGTCAATTGAATGACCCAGATCGGTGATGTGCTTATGTCAATTGAATGACCCAGATTGGTGATCTGCTTATGTCAATTGAATGACCCAGATCGGTGATCTGCTTATGTCAATTGAATGACCCAGATCGGTGATCTGCTTATGTCAATTGAATGACCCAGATCGGTGATCTGCTTATGTCAATTGAATGACCCAGATCGGTGATCTGCTTGAATGCCGGGGCCTTTATTTATTTACAAACAACTTTGGCAAGACTGTTATTATATTACTTGTAATTTGTGCTATGACTAGATATATGTAATTATTTAAGAAAGTTAATCTCTATTTCTATTCTACTTGTGTACACTCGAAAGGGTAGAGTTAAGCGATAAGTACCTAAGTTTAAGCATTGACCATCTGTTTTCTTCTGTACCTTAACTCAAACACAATAAATCTTCATTCATTCATTAATTCATTCATTTAGTATATGAACCAAACATCGTACTATAGGGCAGGTTAACCAACTTATCTAAAATGCGTAAGTCATAAGCTGTTTAGGATTCTCGTATGCAACGGTCGGGAAACCTAGGTTTGTTCCTCACTGGATGATTTTCCATGAGCTTTGGAAGATCCTATGGCTCCCCGCGCACCCCGCACCCTGCGCCCGCGCACCCCCGCGCCCGGGCGCGCCGCCGTGACAAGTAGAACCTCGGTGAACGCATAGCGGAACGCACGCAACCTGCGCACGCGCACTCTCCTATCTGTCTGTCTTGTGCTTTCTACGCGCCCTCGTGCTTTGAGGTGACGCCTTTCGTCTATGAACTATCTCCCTGTGCTTTGGGGTGCTTTCTGTGCTTTTGGACTATCTGAACGGCGCCTGTGTGGCCTTACACGGTGCCCGCGCTGGAGTTG
>OZ020286.1:1979959-2075579 GCA_963971205.1 Aethes cnicana
AGCGATCTTCGCCCTGGTGCATCGCCGCATTTACCGGCGGCACCTGTTCGGCCTCCTCTCTCTGGGTCTTTTCCCTTCAGCATTTAGTCTCTCCAACTTGTCGGATTTCCACGAGTTATGTGACTGAAGGTAAGCCTAGTGGTTCGACCCACCGCCTTTCATGCAGAGGGTCGGGGGTTCGATTTCGGCTCGCACCTGTAAGTTTACTTATGTGCGAAATTCAATTTGAATTTACCACTGAGCTATTCGGTCAAGGAAAACATCGTGAGGAAACCTGCACACATCTGCGAAGTAATTCAAAGATGTGTGTGAAGTCCCCAATCCGCACTGGGCCCGCATGGGGACTTCAGCCCAAACCCTCTCGTAATGAGAGGCCTGTGCCCAGCAGTGGGCCGTGAAAAGGCTGTGTAGTAGTAGTAGTAGATGTGACCGAAGTATTTGACGATTCGGCTTAGACGAACCATGGACGGATATTGTTGGTCGAGTTTGAGTTCTTTGAGCACCGAGATGTTGGTGCGATGAGCTGTCCAAGGTATAGTATATAATATTATCAACTAAATAGTTGTTACTTTACAAATTCCTAATATTTTGTTATTTTATCAAAATATCTAAACACCTACACGACTGACAGAGTACCTACCTACCTATGATGAGAATGAACATTTGTACTCATGTCATGGATCTTTATTTGCATATGTATTTACACATTTCTCTTTATAAGTATTTATATCGTTGTCTAGTACCCCTAGATCAATAGTGTTGAATTCCAAATATTATTCATTTTATCTTCATCTTTTTATCTTATCTCAGTAAGTATATTGCCACACAGCCACACGAAAATAAAATTGCTACACATTTCTGACAAGTTTATTAAAATAGGTATAACAAAATATATCACAATTTTACACATGATAAGGTTGGTTCTGATTAGCAGTGATTGGTTTCACAATGTCTCTTCGTTGTTGCTCACAGGCCGCAGGTAAATGTAATCTTTCTCTTCGAGAAAGCTTACTTTGTCCCTCCTAGGAAGACAGATCCAAGGCATTCCAGAAGATGTTTGATCTGAAATAGAGACAAAAGTTTACTCGATCACACTCTACGGATAATAATAATAAATCTGGCTATTCAGTTTTTTTAGAGTATCTGTCTGAGATGATATGACAGCGGGTTGTATTGCCGCATTCAATCCTAATGATTAAAAAAATAGCGGTTATCTATATATATATAAAACAAGAAACTGACTGACTGACTGACTGATTGATCAACGCAGAGCCGAAACTACTGGTTGTAGAGAGCTGAAATTTGGAGTGCAAGTTCCTTAGGGAACGTAGGGCAGCACTAAGAGAGGATTTCCGGGATTAAAAGTGACCTATAATCTTCCCCGGGGCTCAACCATTTCCAAACCAAATTTCATCAATATCGGTTCAGCGGCTGAAACATGAAGTGGTAACAGACAGACGGAGTTACTTTCGCATTTATAATATCAGAAGGTATTTGGCATGAAGGGCAGGGACATGGCTACTACCGAGTCGAACGGACGCACTTCACTACCGAAACACAACCGAGACTAGATAGAGATGTTCTACTATCTAAAGTCCCGCGCCTTCACATTTCAAAACTGCATTTTTTCATTATTATTTAAAAAGTACCACCAACACTCTCAACGCACAGTTGATGGCTGTCTCAGCACGCACACATGTGTTGAGAGTGTTGGTGGTGCTTTTTAAATAAATTGCAGCGTTTTGAAATGTGAAGGCGCGGGACTTTAGATACTAGAAGATCTCTACTATAAAAGCTTTGATCACTTTTATTTTTTCACTGATAACACGTTGTGCGTTCGCAAAGTAATTATGGGAATTGGTCTCGCCTGGGTTGACGCGGGCGTCTGGGCAGTCGGCGCGGGCGAAGACTGCGGCGCCGCAGCCGCCGCGGGCGCGCAGGGCGCCTTGCTACCGCACGGCGCGCTCAAGCGCCCTTCAAAGGCTCGGTTTCCTCTCCTTCTCAAAGTCTTCCCTCCGTACTCTTTTCCTTATCTTATTAGATTAGAAAGGAGGGCGTAAGTCATGTCCAATTGCGCTCTTTCTGAGATATCATTCTCCGGGAGTCTCACTATAAACATGTCAGTGTTTTGACTGTCTTGCGGCGTCGAAAATATAATATACCTATACGATGTGACGGGCGGCGACCTCCGTAAGCACTAATAAGGTTTCTACCGACTCCTGTGGCTTTGCAGCCGGAAAGAGTGCCCTGGCCCTCGGCCATGCATGTTACCGGCGTCGAAATATTTCTTTCAGTGCTTCAGTCTGCGACCGTTGAAGCGATTCTATTAGCGCGAACACTCGCTGGAATACAACAACAAAGTTGTCACGCACGGTGGAGTCTTGGTGTAAAATGAGAACACGGTGTGCGGCGAAGCCCTAATCACAAGTGATCGTGAATTCTTCTCAAAAATGTAGCGTGTGCGTTGTGATGGCTCAAAGTTGGCGACTGACTGGCGGCTGGAGTGGCTGGCGCGCGCGGCGCGGGGGCATAGGGTCGGCCGGTAGGAGAGAGCGGGACAGGGCTATTGAGACGCGCGTCTATTCCGCGAATCGGAATGGCAACCGCGCAATGATTTTTATACTTACGAAGTATTATATATGTCTATGCAACCGCGTAATAGTCCGTTTTCTATTGGGAAACAGGTCGAAATTTTGAGTACAGCAATGCCATTTGGTAGGAATGTTATACACGTTGACCTAAGTCCAAAACGCCCGGTAGCCACTTTGAACTCCGCGGCTGGTGGGGGGAGGGGGGGTTAAAGTACAGAGCTCCCGGCGCTCAGAAAAAATATCCTGGCGGATTAGTTTGGGTTGTTTAGTCAAGTTTGGTGTCGTTTTCAGATAACTAGATGATGCCCGATTCATTCCTCATACCAATTTTTTAGGGTTCCGTAGCAAAATATGACGCAATACTTAAAATAATAAACTTTTAGTAGTAGCGAAATGCAAACAAACCCTCATATTTTCATATTTTTGTATGAAATTTGATTTGTAAAAAATACAGTCTGAAAGCCCATTTAATGCAGAATCTAAAAACATTAACAGTAAGTATATCTTTTATAATTTTCAATGTAAAATAAAATATTGAATGTACTGCGACGGTCGTCAGCGCAGCGTAGGGGAGGGTAACAAGACCTGAAAAACTGTCAATTTCAACGCAAAAAGCTTTCATAATATCAAGAAATTAAAGTGCTTACAATAATATCATACATGTAATAGATATTCTCTTAATTATTATTAATTAAAACAAATGTATTTTTCTCTCTTTACCTGATTTTCTTCTTTTTAATATTATACTAGCGGCGCCCTGCGGTATTACCCGCTATTAAGAAGTAGCCTATGTATTAATCCAGGGCTTCAGTTGCCTCCATACCGAATTTCACCTCGCTTCACGTCACTCCTGCGCACGCGGGATTTTTAAACCTGTGGCTAACTAGTCAAGTGGCATTCAATGTTGCTATTTATATGATAAAAAAATGAATTGGTGGGTTTTCTGGCCCCGTTTTGGCGGTCACAAACCTGACATGTCAGGTGGCAACAGTTTTCGGTACCACTATATAAATTTAGTTTTTAATATGAAATATTATTAATTTTATTACGATATTCATTCCTGTGACGAGCAAACTAATGTAGATTATGGACGCCATCAATTGACTTCATGTTTCCCAATACTTTTTTAATTATTCAACTTTAAAAAAGTCGACATTGGGGTGGGACACGTCAAAAAGTGCTACCCGAGCGGCTTTAAAAAATCATAATAATTACATTTAGCATAATTCACTTGAATTTAGGGATGAAATCTATAATTTAAGGAATATAGTTTATATAGATGCCATTCGAATATTCACAAACAAATATATTTGGCAGTAATAAAATATTGAAGTAGTGGGACACTGTCAAAACCAGGGGGTACAAGTTTGAGTGAAAATGCCCATATAGTAACAAAACTGACAGGAATTGACTACCATGTCAGCTAAGTTCCTTGTTTATTTAAAAACTAAGGATATTTCAGGGGGACCGTGTTAAATTTCATAAATTTTAAGGTATACTCTTTATTCTGGCTAAAAAAATTAAGAAATTAAATACTTTAAAAATAAAACCTGAATTTTCATCGTGGTACACTTTTGAGTGAAAATGCTCACCTAGTCGGGGAGACTCGTAATTTCTTATAAGAATCGCGATGCAAGTAAGTACCTGAATCAGGTGTATCATCGTTGTTGAAATTCATATTGTTTGATTGATTTATCAATATAGTCCGTTTTCTATTGGGAAACAGGTCGAAATTTTGAGTACAGCAATGCCATTTGGTAGGAATGGTGTACAAGTTGACTTAAGTCCAAAACACCCGGTAGCCACTTTGAACTCCGCGACTGGAGGGGAGGAGGGGGGGTTAAAGTACAGAGCTCCCGGCGCTCGGAAAAAAAATCCTGGCGGATTAGTTTGGACTTTTGAGTCAAGTTTGGTGTCGTTTTCAGGTAACTAGATGATGCCCAATTCATTCCTTATACCAGTTTTTTAGGCTTCCGTAGCAAAATATGACGCAATATATAAAATAATAAACTTTTAGTAGTAGTGAAATGCAAACAAACCCTCATATTTTCATATTTTTGTATGAAATTTGGCTTATAAAAAAATACTGTCTGAAAGCCCATTTAATGCAGAATCTAAGAACATAAACAGTAAGTATAAATTTTACAATTTTCAATGTAAAATAAAACATTGAATGTACTGCGACGGTCATCAGCGCAGCGTAGTGGACGGTAACAAGACCCGAAAAACTGACAAAGTCAACGCAAAAAGCTTTCATAATATCAATAAATTAAAGTGCTTACAATAATATCACACTTGTAATTAATATTCTCTTAATTATTATGAATTAAAACAAATGTGTTTTTCTCTCTTTACCTGATTTTCTTCTTTTTAATATTATACTAGCGGCGCCCTGCGGTATTACCCGCTGTTAAGAAGTAGCCTATGTATTACTCAAGGGTTTCAGCTGCCTCCATACCGAATTTTATCAAAATTGGTCCAGCCTCTTGAGCGTGAAGAAGTAAAAAAAAAACACACGAACTTTCGCCTTTATTAAATTATCAATTTCTTGACCAGATTTATAATAACAAAATAGCTTCTGCCCGCGACTTCGCGAATTTGGTTATCGCTTTCCCGCGGGAACTACGCGTTTTTCCGGGATGAAAAGTAGCCTATGTCCTTTGGGGACCCGAACTATCTCCATGCCAAATTAATATGGATATGGATTTTATATTACAAAAAAAGTGCCTAAAGAAGACGCGATGCAAAATATTTCTTGCCGATATGAATGGGTTTGGCAGAAAGAAGAAGAAACTTGGGTGCCACTGTGGACCCAAAGCCCTCCGGCTGCTCAAGAATGCCTAGAATTAAAAAGATGTCGGTGCGTGAAATCTTGATGTTCCAGGTGCAATGTTTCAAACGCCAGCTCAAATGTACTGAGTTATGTAATTGTGGAGGTGGTTGTAAGTAAAACTAATTCACAAAACGTTCTATTATTATTTTTCTTTACTTTTAATAATGTTGCCTGACTACGAAGTCAGGCAACATTATCTGAATTCGTTTATAAATTGAAGATTATTAAAAATGACACTAAAGTAATAAAGGCGAAAGTTCGTGTGTTTTTTTAAAAAAACACATTTGTTTTAATTCATAATAATTAAGAGAATATTTATAACAAGTGTGATATTATTGTAAGCACTTTAATTTATTGATATTATAAAAGCTTTTTGCGTTGACATTGACAGTTTTTCGGGTCTTGTTACCGCCCACTACGCTGCGCTGACGACCGTCGCAGTACATTCAATATTTTATTTTTCATTGAAAATTGTAAAGTATATACTTACTGTTTATGTTTTTAGATTCTGCATTAAATGGGCTTTCAGACAGTATTTTTTTATAAACCAAATTTCATGCAAAAATATGAAAATATGAGGGTTTGTTTGCATTTCGCTACTAATAAAAGTTTATTATTTTAAGTATTGCGTCATATTTTGCTAGGGAACCCTAAAAACTGGTATGAGGAATGAATTGGGCATCATCTAGTTACCTGAAAACGACACCAAACTTGACTCAAAAGTCCAAACGAATCCGACAGGATTTTTTTTCCGAACGCCGGGAGCTCTGTACTTTAACCCCCCCTCCCCCCCCACCAGTCGAGGAGTTCAAAGTGGCTACCGGGCGTTTTGGACTAAGGTCAATGTGTATAACATTCCTACCAAATGGCATTGCTGTACTCAAAATTTCGACCTCTCCATACAAGCATTCCCAATAGAAAACGGACTAATAGTAATACCCTATAGGTACGCGCAAAGTATAGAGTTCCGTTTACCTACCACCTACATAAAAAATATTCATTCTCTCAATTCTAGTAAAATAGGTATGTACTAATTAGGGATACCTATCCAGGAAAATAACAAACACCTCTAAAATATTCCGAATTCATATTCCACTTGTATCATTGTTTGTACCTACTACCAATCTCCAACAACGAGAATACGAATGTCGATCACCCGCTCCTATACTTACCGTTCGGCCGACTCGACGGCTGTACGCGACGCGGGCTATCGGACGTCTCGACGGCGGCGGCAGTAGGTACAGCGCAGGTACAGCTACTGCGAAAGCAAGTCACAGGCGACCGAGCGTCTTTTTGTCACAATTTTATTACAGCCAAAAGAGACTGTGATATCCATCCATACTATATTATAAACATTTATAAATAATGACCCTATAGGTTGGCCGGGTGAATGAACTTCGTATCACCCGAAGGTGATTCCCATACAAAGTTATATTTCTTTTTTTTAGCTGTTCCTGTAGACGTTTCCCGGTAAAAAGTACAAATAGTACATTATTGCAGACGCCGCTAAGGAGCGCATTGCCGGACGCCTTCTTAGTAGGTACGAGTCCGGCAATGCTGTTGCGGCCGAGGTCTATAGGTACAATGCTTTTCTCAAACTGTGAGGAAATACTACTCGTCGTCGTCACCATCATCATCACATCACCATCTCCATCATCATCACATCACTATCTCCATCATCATCACATCACCATCTCCATCATCATCACATCACTATCTCCATCATCATCATCACCACCACCATCAATACCATCACCATCATCACGGTATAGCAAAACACAACTTAGAAGGCGCGCGGATTCAGGCCAAAGAACACCAAAGAATATACAACTGAGGCATTGATGAAAATAGCACGTAGCATTTGCGGGCAAATGCGGGACATTACATTACATTACGTAGGTACATATGATTATAACCACAACAAAATGTCAATGTCTCTTTTTGTTTTTTTTTTTAATTCCTAATTGAGTTCCGTTTTGCACGCCGGTCGAAACATCAATGTGTAAATCTAAATGTAGTAGGTAAATAATAATAAATCATTAGTTTATTTCGCTTGTACCTACTCGTACCTACGATTTATATGTATAACTGACATTGTAGCTAGTATCTAAAGTTTAGATACTAGCTACGTACCGTAGATTCTAAACATTATTCAGGACACAAAACAATTTAATTTTGTAAAATGCCACTTTTCAAATCACAATTTGTATAATCTGGATACCTACTATTATTATTACGCATACGCATATGATCGGTAATTTCATGGTAATTTCACAGCTTATATGTTCTAAAAGCCGTGGTGTGGCCTAGTGGTTCGAGCCACCGCCTCTCATGCCGAGGGTCGGGGGTTCGATTCCGGCTCGCACCTCTAAGTTTACTTACGTGCGAAATTCAATTTGAATTTACTATGAGCTTTTCGGCGACGGAAAACATCATGAGGAAACCTGCACGCATCTGCGAAGTAATGCAAAGATGTGTGTGAAGTCCCCAATCCGCACTGGGCCCGCGTGGGGACTATTATAGCCCAAACCCTCTCATAATGAGGGGAGGCCTGTGCCCAGCAGTGGGACGCAAATAGACTGTAGTAGTAGATTATATGTACTCGTCACCATAACTGTTACAGCGAGCGTGTAGACAGTGCGGGTTTTCTACGCTCGAGTGGTCTACTATCTGGTCAATTTATTTTTGTTTTTTGTTTTTTACCTACAGCAAAAATCAATTTTTATAGACTAACTAGCTGACCCAGCGGACTTCGTACCGCCATAGTTTTCTTTTTGGGTGGGTATGAAAAATAGCTTACGTCCTATTCTCAGCCCTACTGAACATACACACCAAATTTCATAAGAATCGGTCGAGCCCTTTCGGAGGAGTTTGGTTACAAACACTGTGGCACGAGAATTTTATATATAGGTACTATCTATAGGTACTATATAAGAGATAAAATGTCCTAAGCAGAGCTCGATCGCCCAGGCCAGGTAGAGATCTTCACTATCTAAAGTCCCGCGCCATCACGTTTCAAAACGCTTCAATATACCACCAACACTCTCAACACATGTGCTGAGACAGCCATCAACTATGCGTTGAGAGTGTTGGTGGTGCTTTTTAAATAATAATAAAAAAATTGAAGCGTTTTGAGATGTGAAGGCGTGGGACTTTAGATAGTAGAAGATCTCTACCTACTTCTTATTATAAGTAGCTATTTTTATTTCTTACATAAATGAATAAAATACTTATAAGAGATAGGTATGATTTATTTCTTCTAGCAGTCTTCTGACATGTCACCGCTCATTACATTTTTTATATCTGATCATTATAAACAACAAAATACTTGTATAGGTACTTACTTACCTATTTCGTTCAATGATTTTCCAACTCATAAAAAGCGATTTACGCGATCAACTATGTAACGGCGGGTTAACGCCATCTTGTGAGCATTCTGGAAATTAATAGGAATCGGACGGACACTAGCACTAGCAGATCAGCTGTTCATAGACCACGACGCCATATTGGCCTGATGCTTACAGTGTAAACGTTCTCTCACACAAGCTTGGTTCGACCGAAATTTTATTGGTTTTGAAATGCTTATAATTATTTTATTCTTTGATTTTTTGCGGTGTTTTTGATCTATGCGCGCTCGGGAAATAATGTAATATTTTATTAGAACGATAAAAGAAACTAAAAGCAGTCGTAGTCGAAGATTACGTGAGCAGTTTTTTGTATGGGGTTCAGCCGTGACGATTCGCCTTAAAGCCAGACATACATACATATATTTTTCATTTCTTCTTTCTTTTGGTTTCAGTATTCAGTATTCCCACGAATAATTGATCGTTATTTTTACCCGGCTGCGCCACAAGGAGGGTTATGTTTTTCGAGTGTATGTATGTATGTATATTTCTTTGGCACGCTGTGTAGCCTAAATGGCTGGATGATTTTAGCTTGCGAGGTGTCGTTACATTCGTCTTAATCGTGAGAGTGACACTGGGTATATTACAAATGCATAAACAAAATGGCTGACTTTTGGAAACATTTTAAACGTTTCAAAACTTTTAGTCATAGCCTATCGAGTGGGTCATCAAAATGAAGAGCTGAATGAATGGATCACAAATATATATATATATATATATATATGTATATGTGAAATCAAAAGTTTGTTTGCTGTCGGGTCTAATATTTTTGCAAATTTTTTTACAGATACGACAATTATACAAACTCATGATTTACCTATCATAATAGAGTATAGAAGATAGACACACAGATCAGGTACTTACTATTAACATGTAAATACGTCCTGCTGACTCGAGGCGGGTGCGTCGAGATCTGGCACTCGTACACGCCCTCGTCAGCAGGCTTGACTTCCCGGATGAGAAGCCGCCAGTTCCCAGGGTATCGCCTGGCCACGGATATCCTGTCGTCAGCGGCGTACGTGACTGCACCGACCGTGAGGAGCTCGGGCATGTCATCTCTGCCTTTACGACGGACCCAGGACACCTGGTGGTCAAAGCAAAGTTTATTTATTTGCAAATATGGGTATTAAGAAAGAAAAGAAAGAAAGAAAACATTTATTCATGACATTACACAACACACACACAAAAGACAAAAAGAGCAACATTTATACAGAACAAAAGAAAAAGTGTTGTGGCCTGTCACGAAATGGTCCCAACTCAGCTCGTGCTAGCATTAAATGCCAGCGCTGGTCTTCCGTTGGGGCCATTTGGTGAGAACTCGACCGGCTACACGCGGTACATTTATAGAATACTTATACAAAGAATATTTACAAATTATCTTATTTACGTACAAAAAACAAATAACGTCAAAATAAATTATAAAATGATGAACCCGAGCATTTTATACGGCAACACCGAAGTTGAAAAATGTCATCCTAAAAACAAAGAGTAACCTATAACTAATCTGTGGGATATGAAGAGAAGCCGTGGTGGCCTAGTGGTTCGACCTACCGCCTCTCATGCAGAGGGTTGGGGGTTTGATTCCGGCTCGCACCTCTAAGTTTACTTATGTGCGAAATTCAATTTGTATTTACTACTGAGCTTTTCAGTGAAGGAAAACATCGTGAGGAAACCTGTACGCATCTGCGAAGTAATTTAAAGATGTATGTGAAGTCCCCAATCCGCACTGGACCCGCGTGGGGACTATAGCCCAAACCCTCTCGTGATGAGAGGAGGCCTGTGCCCAGCAGTGGGACGCAAATAGGCTGTAGTAGTCAGGGCTTGAAACCGGTTTTTGCCCCCATACAAATAAACCGGTTTTCTTATCGTTCTTTCGTTTACTATTTCATGTTTAATAAGGCTATAAAATAATACGAAGTAATAACCTAAATACACTATGGAGTTCCACATAAAGAGTATAAAATAATTCTAAATATTTGGCTATTTCGGGTTTTTTTTTATTTAACCGGTTACAAGCCCTGGTAGTAGTAGTAGTAATAAGTAAGAAGGTGTGCAAAATTTTAGAAAGGTAACTAACTAACTCGGGAGGGTAACATATGCCGTAGAGATGACGGTAGATGGGGCAGGAAGGTTCTGGAGTGGACTGGGTACTGGATCAATTAAAACTCTTATAGGAAAAAATAAGCTTAAATTTAAATACATTAAACAAAGGTTAGTTGACAAAAACAACCCGTTTTATTTAAAAAAAGCAGACTCTTGAAAGCAATCTTAAAGAACACGTTTTCAGAAACGAAATTGGAAATTAAAGAAATTAACACAGTTCCCCAACTTCCTCGAACGTTAATATTTTCTAATACAATGGGGGTGATTTGCGTAATCGGTGTAACAAAGGGGAGGTGGGAGAGACAATGGAGGCTTTTAGCGTAGACAATCGTGAAGTAGTTTCGCGGTTGGAGGTAGATCTATGATAAAAGGTAGGAAATATTATAAATGCGAAAGTAACTCTGTCTGTCTGTTCCTCTTCACGCTTTATCTCCTGGGACCAATTGAGATGTTATTAATTTGATATGGACAATAGTAGGAACCCCGGGAACTTTATATCTCGGAGAAACGCATAGTTGTCCCGGGAACGCGATGCCCAAATTCGCGGACAGAAGTAATAGTAGCTTTAATAAATTCGTCAAAGGACAAAGTAATCTAGGGAATATTTTCACGTAGTTCTGAATAACCAGTGATGGCCTAGTGGTTCGACCTACCGCCTGTCATGCAGAGGATCGGGGATTCGATTCCGGCTCGCACCTCTAAGTTGACTTATGTGCGAAATTCAATTTGAATTTACCACTGAGCTTTTCGGTGAAGGAAAACATCGTGAGGAAACCTGCACGCATCTGCGAAGTAATTCAAAGATATTTGTGAAGTCCCCAATCCGCACTGGGCTCGCGTGGGGACTATAGCCCAAACCCTCTTGGGATGAGAGGAGGCCTGTGCCCAGCAGTGGGACGTAAATAGGCTGTAGTAGTAGTTCTGAATAATATACGTAATCAAGCAATTTCCTATGTACGTGTCGGACTTGTTTCCTTCATATGACATGTAACTTCACTCTACTAAATTATTTCTTACAAAGATATTAGATATCAACTTCCTTAATAAATAGTTAAGCGTCAACTTCTTGCATTGATTTGAATTGAACCAAATGAAAGTTCATCGCCACAGTCGAAACGTTACCTTTGCTTTTGTCTAAATTCAATTAGTTTTGTAAGATTTGGAGCTAACTTTGTAAACTCATTGAACTCTCGAGTTCAAGGAAAGTTTCAAGCCGTTCTTACGCCGACATTCTAACACTTTGAAAGTTCGTAGGTATTTGACAATACATAAAATTACATTTCAATAAGCTGAGTTAATATTAAACGCACGAGTATTCAATAAAGATATTCTCGAATGTGTTTGAATTGAATTCCATTTGAGTTTAAACGAGTGGGTGTTCAAACGGTGCCATCAATCGAACGAGTATTTATATTATTTTATACCGTAATATGTGTTCAAAGCTACAAATCCAATAAGTACTATGATGCTTCCAAATAACCAAAATAAATACAAGGAAATAACAACTCAGTAATAATTTAACTCTGAGAGGCCTACATTTTTGTGGTTCTATCCCTAAAACCATCAAAGTTAAAACTCCCTGCTTCTGTCCCATGTGTTTGTTTGTTTGTTTGTCCTTCCTTCACGTCATAACGACTGGACCGATTTGGTATGGACATAGTTTGAGACCCTGTGAATAACATAAGGCTACTTTTTATCCCGATATATCCACGGGAACAGGTTTTCCACGAGTCAAACCGGGGTTTTCAATACTTCTATAACTATCTATATGTATAGTATCATCGGCTACGCAAATTTTAATTCTACGCAGGACGAAGTCGCGGGCAAGCTGCTAGTAAGGCCATAAATCTCTACTAAAGTACCTTTTAAAAGACGGATGTCTCCTTATTGTTTCAAGATCACCATAGGTTGATACTAGAAACATCCTATATTTACGAATTCAATAATCTATATCTTACAAGCAGGTAACCACATAACCTCTCAAGTGGCACAGAACCGGTCTGAGTAGCGAGCCTTGGGGAAGGCCTATGTCTAGCAGTGGACGTCTTTCGGCTGAAATGATGATGATGATGCTATTAGATCTTATCCACAGGGAAGACACGGCCTATAAGAGCACGATTTCGAACACAATTCAAATGAAGTGTCAATGTTTGCGTGCGAGGACGTCTGTACACTTGTAAATGTGTGTGTACTAATACGCGGGCCAACGATTCATTCGCCATCTCCGGATGAAACAAATGACGGTAAGGGCGAACTCGCCCAACTGGGCGCGAGTTGCGTGCCGGCTAGTTTCAGGCGGGTGATTCCGTGGCCATTCTGTATGTAGTACCATTAAATATTCTGTGTCTTAACACAAACTAAAGCGACAGTAAATAACGTATACGAAATACAACTGCGACGTTTATTTAGCGCTAATTCGATTTGTGAACCGCAAAGACAAGTATTTGTTCCACACGTGTTTCAGTTTGTCCAAGGAAATGGTTTATCTAGCTGTACAAACGTTTGCCGCGGAATGTTTTGTATGTTACGTTTTAATTTAAAACGTGTAGGTTACACGTATTTTTTGCTGCTTTTCATTATTTTATTCATGGCATTTATTCGCTTTTGTGATAAATTACGTTGAACATTTATTTTTATACTTTTTATAAAGTTACATTCACATGCTAGGCTATTCGGAATGTGTGAATAAGCTGTCTACTTTACTTTTTAGATACCTTTTTATAAAAGTATTCTTTAAAAAAATCGTTTTATGATTGCGTTAAGAAAGTTATGATACGGTATAATAAAGTATAATGACTAAATGGGGGGAAAGTTTATTCAGAAAAGAATAAGTTAAAAATTTAAATTAATCTACAAATAGCATTTAAATTTACAGACATAGAAAAGTAAAACTTTACCATAACCTAGAAACCTAAATTAGGGCCTTTCGGAAGGGTTTACATCACGCAGGCAGCATTCACTCGCTGTCATTATTATTGCATTCACTGTGCCACTAAGTGCCGTCTTTGCGCGAGAAAGCTGCCGGCGTGAGGTCTCCCGTTGTCTCCCTCAAGCGCTTCCCTAGCTCCCCAAATTATTTACAAAGAGACTCACCGTTTTATCCTGCAGCAGACTAATCCTACAATTCAAATGCGCGTCCTCCCCTAACTGCACAGTGATCTTGGTCAAGTTCCCCACCGGCACATCCTCAAACGTAGGCCCATATCTTCTATCATGGTCAAAGTACGTATTCCTGGCTGCTGAGACCACATGTGGGACCACCACCTTGCCAATGATAGGCCTGCTGCTGATAGGTTCTGCTGAGGGTTGGGCCGATTGTGGTGGGACCTTGAAGGACTTGGTGCTGTCAATGGTGGAGTTCCCGAGCCTCAGCATGATGGGAGCTGGTGAAGGTGCCGAGCTGAGTGCGTAGAACGACGAGACGGTTTGCTCCTCGGTGGTTGGCGAGGTTGGATTGTCTGGTGAAACAACAAAAAGCACAATAGTAAATATTCTGTTTCAAACTTCTTAGTTTCATTTATTAGGTAAGTACCTACTCTTTAGGGCTGATTTTCAATTTTCAGATAAAATTTATTCTTCGGATAGTCCATACAAAATGCGAATTAACTCCAGAACAAAATCAAATTTTGTATGCACTATTCGAGGAATAAAATTTATCTGAAAATTGAAAATCAGCCCTTAGTCAAGTATATTTTTTTATATAAAATGACGTAATTTTCAAGTACCTACTTAAGAACCTACGTATTTACTCGTATGGTGGGTTTCTAATATAAAAATTGTCAAAAATGGAATTTAAAAATCATTTTTACACCAGTGTTAAAAAAAAGTGATTAATCTTCACTTTAGATTTGCATTTTTTTGGGTTAACATTAACCGTCTTAAAACAAGGCTCCCTGTGCCGACCAGCTCCATCGGACTCACCTGTGGCCAACTGACATAGGGCTACTTGTGCGAGGAACACAGCCGCCCCGAACATGGCGCCCCGTCCTCATAATCTGTAACAAAAACATCCTTTATTAGTGTGAATAGTAATATACTCATTAGGTAAGTATACAGAATGTTTGAGTCACGGACCGTAATTTTTTTTTGGGATTTTGTTGGGGTTATTTGCTATTTTATCACCCTTGGACCTTGAGTACTAAGTGTTACTAAGTGTTACTAAGTGATCAGCCTGTATAGGTCCCATTATTAGACACAGGACTCCTATATAAACGTGAGTTTTGGCTTTAGGTATACTCGTACACTACATACGCCACCTCTCGTCTCTTTGATTTACTCAGCAAATATTAGACTTTCATGGAAGTACCAAACAGTCGTATCGGCACAGAATATATACCAGGTCCATCTTTTAGTATAAACTGGCAAACAGAAAGTGGAAACTAATCACCGTGGCCTATAGACAATTGAAAAACCAGAGGCTTCGCCAGTTCTTTGCCATTCTCAAAGCGAAGGGTGGACTGGAAGTCGGTGTCTCTAATTTGGCAACACAGCCTATATAATTAACCCAACGGATCAGTTGTTTCCTTGTTAAAAAATACTTCAGAAGGACTGAAATTAACGTCAGCTTGAAGTAGTTTAAAAGGCCGAGGCAAAATGCCAAGAGGTTCAAACAAATTACGTAATAAAATACAACGAAAATGAAACAAATGTACGCCTTAAAACTGCTGAGAATAAGTTTCAATTATTATAAAACGTACCGTGTTTCGTGTTCTGAAAATACAGATATTAAATGAATGAAATAAATAACCGTGGATAAACATATTCCGTAGAGTAATATGTTTTTGGATACGAGTACTGCTTGTATGCAGGTAGCATCATCTAGTAAACTTAGGTACTGTTTAGGAAATTGGCGGGCTAATACAATAAAAGTATAACAGAAGCTTTCACAATCGTCATCTAATCTAACACAACAGCCTATTTTACGTCCCACTGCTGGGCACATGCCTCCTCTCATCACCAGAGTCCCTACGCAGACCCAGTGCCGATTGGGTTCTACAAACACATCCTTGAATAACTTCGCAGATGCCTGCAGGTGTCCTCGCTATTTTTTCCTTCACCGAAAAGTTCATGAAATGAAATATGAAATATATTTATTTTATTTATTTATTTGCCATAAATGTAATATATAAGATGATAATGTAACATTTTCTATTAGTAGGTATGATACATCTAGACTTAACTAAGTCATGCAAATATTTTGTCTTATCTACTTAACATGCTATTTATGATCCAAGTATTCTTTGACAGAGTAAAGGCATTTTTCATACAGCCAGTTTAGCAGCTTGATCCTAAATAGTTTAAGTGGGAACTGTTTAATGTATTCCGGCAATTTGTTATACACCAAAATACACATTACATAACTATTCTTCTTTTTAAAAGCTGTACGCATTTTAGGAATCACAAGTCTTTCAGGATATCGAGTGTTAAACGTCACTACATCACGCATCTTTTTAAACATTTCCGGCTGCGATTTAACAAATGTACAAACTTCATAAATGTAAATACCATTCACTGTTAGTAATTTCAGATTTACAAAGGAGCCTTTACATGATGTACGAGGTGAGATGTTGCATAAAGCTCGCACGCATTTTTTTTGAGCAACAAAATCACGATTTATATTAACAGAATTTCCCCAGAGCAGGATTCCATAGCGGAGGTTCGAGGCCACGTATCCATGATATGCCTTGAGTGCCGTTTTTTGGTCGGTTATTTTTGTTAACCGCCACAACACATACGCAAATTTATTTATTTTCGAACAAACTCTATCTAAATGTAGCTTCCATGTACAATAGTCATCTAGCAGAAAGCCTAAAAACAATGCATTATTACATTCCGTTATAGTTTGTTGATTGTAATTAAGATTAAGTTTCTCTTTCTTTCCTCCTTTATTAATAAATTGTATATATTTCGTTTTCTTTACATTTACTTGCAGATTGTTATCTTGTAACCATTGAATTATGTTAGTAATAGCTTTATTAATTATTGCATTGTAATTTTGATTATTAATGTCAGATATGGTAATTGAAATATCGTCTGCAAACAAGGTACAGTCATGGTCAGTTGCTGATGGCAAATCATTAACGTACAGTAAAAATAGCAAAGGGCCCAGGATGCTTCCCTGAGGTACCCCTAGTTGGACCATTTTAGCTTCTGATCTAGAGGGTTCATTCCGATCAACTCCTACAGTTTCAGTGGTAAATTCCAATTGAACTTCGCACAATATGTGCGAGCTGGTTTCGAACCTAGGACCCTCTGCTTGCGAGGCGGAAGTCGAACTACTAGACTGCCATGGCTTCAACATAATTTCATTCGAAAAATTCAAAGATTTCGTGCTTCACACGAGTATCGAGCACATTGGAAATGAATCTACGGAATTGAAATATGTGAAACTTGTCGTTCTGACTTTTTCATTTTTTGACGTGATAACGTCTTGTAAATTGTTGAACGCCGGCTGTGCCCATGAAAAAACATGACGCAATGTATGTCGATGTATGTCCTAATGGGACATATTCATTAAATTTTTCTTATGACGTTATCACGTATAATTACCGTCCATAAACCGACTTTATAGACAACCGATTTTTTCAAAAAAGGTTCTAAGCTACAGGGCAAACCCAAGACTCGATCGAAATTTTGGATATCATTCTTCGTTTCCAAAATATCGAGCGCCAAAATCTAAAATCCGGAAAGAAATGATTTTTTTTCATAACTTTGGCCATAACTTTTTCGTTTTTGACTTTCTCGAATAATTATTTTTGCACCTTACAGCTCTTGTGATACGCGTACGTCTTTTGATACTTTTTTGAATATCATATCTTCACAATTGTCTGAAATATAAGGGGATCGCAATTTTTCGTGAAATCAGAGCCTATATGAAAAGACGTTTCCAATATCAAACCGTCCACTGCTGGACATAGGCCTCTCCAAGACGTGCCGCTCAGACCGGCCTTCTGCCACTCGGATGTCAGCGACAAGAACGCCAAGAATGTATAAAATAACACTTTACACGTTCACTGCGTATCAGTATATCATCCAAATAGGTCACAACTGAGCTTTAAAACGCAAATGTCATTTTTATGCAAAGAGGTTTCAACGTACCTGTAAAACGGATCATGAAATGGTCCGTACCTTAACATGATTTCCCACGACATCGACTCTAAACTAAATCACATTCCGGCTTTACGACCGACCACAACCAATCCTATAATCTATTTGGCTTAGACACCGCCTTGGAACAATAATACATGGAATGCGATTTTGCCCACCTAAAGAAATTAAATGAAAAATGTTAATTTGGCAAACATACAGAATGAAATAGAATACAAAATTAAAACCAAATTTATATTTATAATAACGAAAACAAAAACAATACTTACATCGAACTTAAAATAATGAATTCTTAAAATAAAGTAAAACACTGGTCTTCACTCAGCATTGTTGTCTCGAAATGCTGACGAATAACATTTCAAGACGCTGATTTTCAGTGAAGCCAAAAATAAAGCCAAAAGTTTACCATCATTACTATAAATAAATAAAAATAAATTAAACAGACTAAACGGGAAATCAACATACATATATCAATGAGCATGACACCATATCAACAGCTCCGTAACATGTCATTAAATCCCAACTCCAGATTTTTTTCTTAAATGATAGAAATGTAGGACGTGCTTGATTTCGTATTTAATAATAACTGAAACTATCAAAACCTAGAACGTACAGTCGAGTTCGCAAATATATAAGTACACACTTTTGCACCTTACTCTGCTGCCATAAGGTCCAAAAGTGTTCAATATTAATGAGCTTGACTGTAAAAGAAAACCAATTTAAATTGTTTCATTGTTTTAATTTTTAATTATATTTCAATGATTTTTATGAATAAATTAAGAATTTATGCATTAAAACTGGGATGGGTATTTGTGTAACCGTAATAGTGGTGTTTATGTAGATAAAGTTATTGGGTGTCGAGTCGAATAAATACGCATACATTTCGGAATGTTGAGTTTCGCTTCTAGCGAATTGGCTAATTGACGCCATTTGTCTATGTGCTGTTCGTCTAAGGACGCCGCATCATCAATAATCCCGAAGCAACAATATCCCCTGATTTATCCCGGATAGGATCTATCCCAAACAATACACAATACTTGGCCTAAGTAATTGCTCGGGTAATTTCCCATGGCAACTAGAAATATAACCAACCGAATTATGTAGAACCGTGGCAGAGCCAATTATGAGCAAGCTGGTGTGAGACCCAGGGGTTTCTCTATTTTGGCGGATGTCGAGGCAAAAAGATGACCCTCTTGAACCTTATCCCTTTGGAATAAAGGGCAATGTTTAACTATACCCAGTAATATCTTAGGAGATATTTGTATCAACAAATTATGGCTTGTATTTAAGTCACTCGTTAATTACAACTGTTAAGTGTGTTTTCTCATATTTATTGGTCTCCATGTAGCTTTTTGGAAAGCAAGGTGTTGCAAACTCCTTAGTCCTTTAACATTCTTCTAGCTTTGAATTTTGATACGTTTCTCATTGTTTTTCTATTAGTCAGTGTGACAGAGAGAAAATACATCGTTTTGTTATTCGCATTTGAGTTGCTTCTTTAATATCGTAGATTTACACCGTTTTTCGCCCATTTCATCACATTTTCCACTGCCCTCCATCGTCATTCGTTACATTCCTTAATCCTTGTCAGAAAGAAGCTAGTGATGTTTCTAGGAGTGGCAAGAACAAAGGAATAAATTGTTTTTATAGTTTACAAGTGTAGTACTATTTAACTATATTATTTCCAACTATGTACTCTCTATTTGAAAGAAGAAAGAAAAAAACATTTATTTACAACGACATGCATAACAATAAAAGAAAACATACATACACTATTTGATTTCATTTGATGTACTTATGCTACTGCATGCCATAGACGTAAATAATATAGACCCGGTCTAACGTACACGTAATATGTCCCCACTTCCACGGTGTCCAATCCAAAGTTCTGTCACCGAGCGTGCGTGACAATAAGCTTTTTTAAAAAAACTTTTTTCGAAACTGTTTCTCAGTATCTAAAACTCGTCTCGTTGTTGAAAAAATGTGACCCAGCTTTAGTGTCACGATATAAGTTTAACTTTGGATTGGACACCAATGAAGTGGGGAAACATGACATGTATCTACGTTAGGCCGGGTCCATACGAAGTATTATTTATGTCTATGCAGCATGCACATCTCCCTAGTTGAACGCTCATTAGCATTAACTGTTATGCAGTTTGGCGAAAATCTAAAATGTATTTACCGTGTATATTATTTCTGATAAATAAAAAATTAAAAAAAGCACTTCTTTCATCTATAGTTTGTCTCAGAAATTGAACTTTTCGCTTTCAATACCGTATCTTCCCTCCAAATTCCAACGTTTCTCCCGTAAAATATACAAAAAAACAAATAACGCAGATTACTCGACCGTTTTCCTAATTCAATCAAAGTGTCTAGGAAATAAAATTTGAAGATATCTCGACTGACGGGACATAAACTGGAGAATGAATTTCGAATTCCTCTAATTTAACTGTTAGCGAGAATTGCCTTTTATCTCCGAACAAGGTAGTCGTTTTGTACTCTGGAGTTTAAGGGATATTATTGAAATGTCTATATTTAAAATGAATGTTAAGAAATTCAAGTTCGTCTAACGGCAAGTAAGTAACTAATTCAGTTTTAATCAATAAATCAAGTTTCTTCTTACCCCAGTTTCGTAGCCGAAGATATTGATTTAGTTTTGTATGTTTGATAGGTGAGTTAATAAGTCCAAAGTGTTTTTGGCCCTATTTGAAGAAAATCTCAAAAGCTTGACTTTTGTCGTCTCTTTTTAGGGTTCCGAAGTCCACTAGGAACCCTTATAGTTTCGCCATGTCCGTCCGTCCGTCCGTCCGTCTGTCCGCACTATTGCTCGGAGATGCTTAGTTCTAGAAAGCTGTAATTTGGCATGAATATACATATTAGTTACGCTGACAAAGTGGTACAATAAAATTTTGAAATATATTTTTTTATAGGGTACCTCCCCTACTCATAAAGTGGAGATGTAATTTTTTTTTCTTGCGTACCCCATGATGCGGCATATCGTTGAATAGGTCTTAAAAAAATATTGTGGGTTTGTTAAAACCATTTTTTGATTAAGTGATGCGTTTGTGAAATATTAAGCTTTAAAGTGCTATTTTTTGTTAGAGTCACGTGTCCCCCCCCCCCCTGCCAGCTAAATGGTGGTATTTGGATGGCTGAAAAAAATCACGCTTATGGCATATATAACGTAGTTGAAAGGAAAACTATCACAGCTAAGTAGGCTGTACAAACTTACGAGTCATAGTCGACCAACTTATGAAATGATTAAAAAACCAATGATTTTTCTCGAGCGGCAGGCGCGTCGGGCGGGCACGTCATACCACAGGCTAGCTAGATGCTAGTAAGTCTTAGAAAGGTACTGTGGGCATCGTCAACTTCGGAACCCTATAATTTGCGCGTGGCCCGACACGCACTTGGCCGGTTTTATTTTATATTATGAAAACTCTAGTCCCATTGCAGGTTTAATTGCTCTCCAGGTTTAATAAGTCGCGAATTAAAATAATAAAGTAGGTCTTTAATGACAGCCTAGGTAATTCAGTCTCTGCAAAAGCACCCATTTAAAATGAAACATTCAGGTTTCTTGATTAAACTTTACGCCTCATTTATTGAGATCATGATTTTTCCTAAGATTCCATTCCAGAAAACTCTTTAAATGTTTAATTTTTTGCTCCACTTTTCTCGGTAGTAGGTAAGTAACTTGTATCTTGAAATTTTCGGCGAATTCTTCTTCGAATAAATAAATCCATACTAATATTATAAATGTGAAAGTGTGTTTGTTTGTTTGTTTGTTTGTACTTCCATCACGTCGCAATGAGTGGACCGATTTGTATGAAATTTGGTATGGAGATAGTTTGAGATCCGGGCAATAACATAGGATACTTTTTATCCCGATATTTCCACGGGAAAGGGTTTTCCACGGGTCAAGCCAATTTTTCAATACTTCTATAACTATAACTGTCTATATGTACTCGTATAGTATTATCGGGTACGCAAATTCTAAGTCTAAAAGTTTCGAAGCCGTGGTGGCCTAGTGGTTCGACGTACCGCCTCTCATGCAGAGGGTCAGGGGTTCGATTCCGGCTCGCACCTCTAAGTTTATTCATATGCGAAATCCAATTTGAATTTACCACTGCAAGTTTTCGGTGAAGGAAAACATCGTGAGGAAACCTTCGTGAGGAATTTCGCACATGTTCAAAATGACACACACCTTAACGTCTTAAGAATAAGGTCGTGTGTAGGTCATTTTGAACACCTTGACAGCTTATCTACTTCTGCTGCTGACTGTACAACCGTGGATTCAGCTCAAAGGTGCCCTGAAGATCCTTTTATGTAGTATTTATAACGACCTTTTTAGAGCAAATCTACTTTGTTTTAATACTAAGCCGTTGACCGTTAGAGATCTTCTACTATCTAAAGTCCCGCGCATTCACTTTTCAAAACGCTTCAATTTTTTTATTATTATTTCAAAAGCACCACCAACACTCTCCTCACATAGTTGATGACTGTCTCAGTTCGCACACATGTGTTGAGAGCATTGGTGGTGCTTTTTAAATCCTTTGACGCGTTTTGAAATGTGAATGCGCGGGACTTTAGATAGTAGAAGATCTCTACTTCGTACCGCGTAGACCTGAAATTTGTTGCTGTTTGAAGATATTCCGTAAATATCGTCAAATTTATAACATTGAATTAGATTTTGTTAAGAAGCCGTGGTGGCCTAGTGTTTCGACCTACCGCCTCTCATGCAGAGGGTCGGGGGTTCGATTCCGGCTCGCACCTCTAAGTTTACTTATGTGCGAAATTCAATTTGAATTTACCACTGAGCTTTTCGGTGAAGGAAAACATCGTTTCCACCTGCACGCAACCGGCACGTCCCCAATCCGCACTGGGCCTAAAGCTCAAACCCTCTCGAGATGAGAGGAGGCCTGTGCCCAGCAGTGGGACGCAAATAGGCTGTAGTAGTAGTAGTAGTAGTAGATTTTGTTAAATTAATTTTGCTTTATGATCACAGCTAGGAAAATGGTTATGACAGAATTGGGGTCTGAAAAGAAACTGTTTTGACGTATTCAGTGGGTTTAACAGGTTGCATAATTACTGTAAACGTCATCGCGTGGTTTTAATACTCACGGCCGATAAAAAAAGCCAAACCACCTAAGCAAACCACTTTTCACGTTGCCACGTACACGTTCCGGCGAACATATTGGCAAAACAATGTTCGTGTACAACACAACTGATACGGTCGCTTGGGCGATAATAGACTCTTTGTCAGCGGCGTAAGTGGTATTATCACACGCTACATTAGTTCTGTTGTGCTATTTTGTATTGTTCTTAACTAGAGGAAAAGCTTTTTTGTTTCAATAATAGAGATAATGGAGTTCGCTGTAAAGGGCAGAAATAATAAATATTGCACAATTGCTCTGTATCTGGATAAAACGGAATGGAAGAAAAATAATATAGTAAGAACAGGTTGTTTATACCCGGTGTTTTTGTACAGATTTGATTTTAAATAAAAATAAAAACCGCCTTCAAACTCCGACAGACTGCGATGTCAATGTCAAGTTCACTATATGATTATCAGTTCTTTGGGTCGGTTCACTTGACACCGACTTCGCAGTCTGTCGGAGTATGAAGGCGGTTTTTATTTAAAAAAAATTTTTCGGCGACTGTTTCCAAACATTACTATAGAAATACATAAGTAACTCTGAAGTCTTAAACTACACCAAAATCATGTATGTGCTAGCAAATGTTTATTTATTTATTTATTTATTTAAACTTTATTGCACATTAGTAAAACTAATACAAAAGGTGAACTTAATGCCATAAGGCATTCTCTACCAGTTAAACCTTTGGACATAATGGAAAATGTTGTGGCGGTGCAATAGAGGCTACTTACAAGTAGCCACACTGTTGAGGAGTTCCTTCATTTTCTCATGGAGAGAACTACACCAAATTAATAAGGGACCAAGTTGAAAGTACCACCTTTCGAACAAAAAAAGAATCATCGAAATCGGTTTACGTTTACTATTTATTTTTGGTGAACATACATTTAAAAAAATCGACGAATTGAGAACCTCCTTTTTTGAAGTCGGTTAAAAATAGATCGATATTCATCTTTTCAATAGGCTTATTAGGAAACTGTAATGAACACCCTCTAATTAGTTTACTACCACAATTTACAAGTAAACTAAAATTAGTACCCAATATAATTACCACCTACAGTCTCAAATATTATCCCAGGGCCCAGTGTGGATTGGGGACTTCACACATTCTTTGTATTACAACAACAACAACAACAACAACAACAACAACAATACTCTTTATTGAACACCATATATACAAAACACAGAAAACACAAAAGGAATACGCAGCTAATAGGTAAACAACAGGCGGACTTATCGCTAAGCAGCGATCTCTTCCAGTCAACCTTGAAAGTGAGAATGCGAAAAGAAAACAATGATGGGCGGTGTAAAAATAAGAAAACAAAACATACATAATAATGAATACATGATATACACAAATAAATATACACAATACAAATATTTAAAAATATATACATAACATATATATATATTACTTCGTAGATGCGTGCAATCACGATGTTTTCCTTTACCGTTAATCTGGTTCAATAAAGTACATTGTATTGTATTCGGTATATATGGATGGAGCTGTACTTACCAGGGCGTATTTTGAATCTTGGGGGATGTTTTTTGGGGGTTGATGTTGCTCACGTCCTTTACCCTCGAGACCCTACACGTGACCCCTGGGTGGTGCCAATCGAGCAACAATCTTACTGGTGGTAGGCTTAGGCCGTGGCTAGTTACCACCATTTAGGCAAAGCCACACCGCCAAGCGACTTCTGTCGTGTTCCGGTGTGATGCCTAAAGAGCCGTAAATGAGGGGTTGGGTCTGAATATCTTCTCGTACTGTTCAACCGGTCTCATGTCGCTGCAGTTCTAATGTGCCGGTGGCTCATCTTGGAGAGCAGCGGGATCCGAAGCACGGTTCTCCGCTGGCCGACCGCAGTTAGTAGGGGGCCCAACTAGTAGACCAGCCATCTATGAAAGGCTGCCCCGCCAACTCGCGAAAAATCCCATAATGCTCCATCGTGCCGGTTGGCGACCGGATGACAGGACCCGATGGCCATTCTGGGGGGGTTCGGGCGTCCCCGCGGTCTCCAGGTGAGTCCCCATCAGCACGGCAGCATTAGTAGTGACTGTGGGTGGCGGTACTTGGTATATTCAACTGCCTTCCTCTTGCCTCTTTCACTTCTTCCAAAATCATCATGAAGGCAAAAACAAGGAAAAGGGTTTTACAGCGGAAGCACGTCCTGTCACTTCAAGTGCATTTCTGCAATATTCGTGGTTTGCACTCTAATCTCGTAGCGGTCCATCACCACCTAGAGACCAGTAAGCCCCACCTGCTCTTTGTCACGGAGACGCAGATCAAATCTCCTTCTGACTCGGCGTACTTATGCTATCCTGGGTACACGCTTGAACATAAATTTGTTCCTCGTGCTGGCGTGTGTTTGTACGGTCGAGATGACATTTGTATCAAGCGTCTTCGTAATCTTGAAACACCAGATTTTTCTGTTATGTGGATTTTGGTAGACACTGGTACCACGAAAAATATTTATGCGTGTGTTTACCGTTCGCACAGTGGCGATCAGGAAACGACCAAACTTTTTGAGTACCTTAGTGTAATGGCGGAATCAGCTCAACATCGTTACCCGTCGGCCCAACTGGTGGTACTTGGCGATTTCAACGCTCACCACCGTGATTGGCTCTTTCCTTACCGGGATACCGATCACGCGGGTAGGGAGGCGTTCAATTTTTCAGTGTCGCATAATCTTACCCAGTTGGTCAACGAGGCTATACCCGTGTGCCTGATGTTGACAGCCATACACCTAATTGCCTCGATCTTCTACTGACAACTGATCCAGACAGCTGTTCCGTCACAGTGACTGCCCCTTTGGGTAGCTCTGATCACTGTCTGGTTAAATCTGTGTCCCTTTTTCCCCCCCCGGATACCAGTCCACGAGGTACCAGGCGGGTGTGGAGATACAGGTCAGCTGATTGGGATGAAATGCGCCACTTTTTCGCATCTTATCCTTGGCTTCAAACTTGTTTCAACTCTTCTGACCCTTCAATTTGTGCAGATGCTGTAGCTGGTGTCTTGGGTCGGGCTATGGAATATTTCATTCCATATTCTGACATTCCCCTCAGCTCGAGCCATCCTCGGTGGTACAATGCTGAATGCTCCGCCGCTGAAGTGGCTAAGCAATCAGCGTACAAAGCCTGGGCCGAGGCGCGGTCTCTAAAAGCGTCAGACTGCCGCGATAAAAAGAAGGCGTTCAATAAAGCAGCCAAATCTTGCAAAAAGGTACACAAGCGGGCTCGATTTGACCGTATAAGCCGTATTGGGGCTAAGATTGCATCGCAACCAATGGGTAGTAAAGCTTTTTGGTCCTTAGCCAAAGCGGTTGAGTCGAGTTTTTGTCGCCCAACTCTTCCACCACTGCATAAGCCTGACGGCACCCTGGCTCACACCGCATTAGATAAAGCAAACTTGTTTGCTAGTCTATTTGCAAGTAATTCCCGTCTGGATGCTGAAAAAAAAACACCTCCTGTTTTACCTCCAGGTGATTCTGTCATGTCTGAGGTACGTATTAAACAGAAAGAGGTTCTTAGAATACTCCGTACTCTAGATGTCAACAAAGCTAGTGGTCCTGATGGCATTCCAGCAGTGGTGCTGCGCAACTGTGCGCCTGAGTTGGCTCCTATACTGACACGCCTGTTTCGCCTCTCTCTCGAAAAGGGACAAGTTCCGAGGTCCTGGAAGCTTGCTAATGTGCAACCTGTGCCCAAGAAGGGAAGTCGTGCTGACCCTGCCAATTATAGACCCATAACAGTCACCTCCATTCTTTGCAAAAGCATGGAGCGTGTACTCAACAATAAGCTCCTGACATACCTCGAAGACAACGGTCTACTCAGCGATCGTCAGTACGGTTTCAGACGTGATCGATCAACCGGTGATCTTCTTGGGTATGTCACTCACATATGGGGCCAAGCCTTGGAGAGTCATGGCAAGGCCATTGCGGTCTCTCTTGACATTTCGAAGGCTTTCGACAGGGTTTGGCACGGGGCCCTTAAGAGCAAGCTTCCTTCGTTTGGAATTCCCGCTGCTTTGTGCGACTGGATCTCAGACTTCTTGGGTGAACGATCGATAAGAGTGGTCATTGATGGCTGCTCTTCCGATCTATTGGCTATAAATGCTGGTGTACCCCAAGGATCTGTCCTCTCTGCAACACTCTTTTTGCTGCACATTAACGACCTTCTTTGTCCAGGTGTCCTCGGATACGCTGATGACAGCACTGTTACAGAGAGTTACACTTCCTCCGCTCGCACAAGTAGCGCCGAGATCACTTCCCTTAGAGAGGCTATGATTGAGCGGTTGAACTCAGCACTTGGGGTAGTGTCTGACTGGGGCGATGCCAATCTTGTGCAGTTCAACGCTAGTAAAACACAGGCGTGTCTGTTTTCTGCCAAAAAGAGTCCGCTTGGTCTGACTCCAACTCTCCAAAATACACCTTTGCCTTTGTCCGACTGTCTTAGCGGACATAATGGAGCTTCAATGAAACTCGAAATTCAACGTAATAGAATTTAATTAAAAAAAGAGATGTGCAATGACAGGCGATCGGAATGAATGTGTGTATGACAAGTAGATTATTATTGAAATAGTTAACGGCGCCTGATGGATTTTGAAGGCAATATTTCGCAGATCGTAGCGCATGGCGAAGCTGGATGACAGGGTCCTTGTGGGCCGGAACATCTTCCCACCTCGTTGAAAGACTGAATCTTTCAACAATTGAAGTCGTCTGCAGTAGGTAGAGGGCACAGGCGAACAAGGGGCCGTCGCACGCATCCTCTTGTCGTATTGATGTCAGCTACTCTTGAAATTCCATCTGGGCCCGGGAATAAACGGATAACTCGACCGAGGCGCCAGCTCAAAGGGGGAACGTGCTCTTCATGTATTATCACCAAGTCCCCAATATTGAGTTTAGCTGTGTTTGTCTTCCACTTCGTTCTTTGCTGCAGCTCCGATATATATTCCTTTTGCCAGCGTTGCCAGAAGTGTTGGGTGATTTTTTCCAGACGTTGGTATCGCTGCAGGCTATGTTCTTGGCGTCCCTCCAGTGGTGGCGATGGCAGTGCAGTCAGCGGTCTTCCAATGAGGAAGTGCCCTGGAGTGAGCGAGAGGAGGTCGTTGGGAGACGAGGATAATGGGTACAAGGGGCGACTATTGAGAATTGCCTCTACTTGGGCAAATAAAGTGGAAATTTCTTCCAAAGTTAAATGGCTATTTCCCATAACGCGTTTTATATGATGTTTCGCTGATTTTACACCCGATTCCCATATGCCGCCGAAGTGAGGAGCGTAACATGGCGTAAATAAAAACTTGATTTGCTCATTATCTGCAAAATCAGAGAGAGATTCGACATTGGATTTGAGAAACTGGTTTATCTCTTTCGCGGCTGCGACAAAATTGCGACCATTGTCACAGAAAATTTCCGCTGGTTTTCCTCTTCGCGAGATAAAGCGTCTCAGTGTCATAATAAAGGCATTTTTTGAAAGGTCTGTGACTGCTTCGAGGTGTATGCATTTATAGCGCAAGCACACAAATAGACAGAGATAGCACTTTATGAGTTTACTACCTCGACCTTTCCTATTTAAAATATTGAACGGTCCGGCAAAATCTAAGCCAACTGACGTGAATGGATAGTCAGGATTTACACGCTGAGACGGGAGGCTACCCATCTTTGGACGTAATGTTTTACCACGAGCACGTTTGCAACGAACACATTTGTTGACAGTGCTCCTAGCCAGGTGCCTTCCCTTTACAGGCCAAACTGTTTCCCTAACAGATGCCAACAATAGTTGCGGACCAGCATGCATGTTTTTTATATGCTCGTGCTGAAAGATAAGTTTTGTTAGATGGTGAGACGAATGTAGAAGAATTGGATGCTTCTTTTCGTAAGTGCAATCCGCTGCACTGATTCGGCCACCGACTCTGATCAATTTTCGTTCCAGAAATGGAGATAATGGCAGTATTTTGCATTTAGAACTCAGTGATTGGTTTTCAAGAAGTGTATTATATTCTTTGGTGTATGATTGCCGTTGAGCCATTATGCAAAGGGAGTGAAATGATTCATTTAATTCGTCTAAAGTCAGTTTTCCTACCCGTTTACATTTAGGATTTTTCAAATTGAAAATGAAGCGTTTCACATACGCGAAAGATTTTTTAAGTTTGTTTAGCTGAGAGAATTTATTAAAATCAATTACTGGTTCAGCGATACAACAGACATTTGATTTTATTTCGGGCAGATCACTGGTGGTTATTTTGAGAACAGGCCATTTATGTTCTTCTTCAAGTAAAAAATTTGGACCTGACCACCAGCACTTCAATGTTACTAGTTTACTAGCATCAACACCCCTAGAGATGTAATCTGCCGGATTATCTGCTGTGGGTACGTAACGCCAAGATGCTGGTTCTGTTATTTCGAGAATCTCCCCTACTCTATTCGCGACGAACGTTTTTAACTTTGTGTAGTCGTTTTTGAGCCAGCCTAACACTATTGTCGAGTCGCACCAATGGACGATGCGATCTGGTTTGTATCTGAGCGACGTAGTGACAGCTTTACACAATCGAGCAGCCAGGAGTCCAGCACAAAGCTCTAACCTGGGCATTGTGGTGGGCTTTATGGGGGTCACCTTCGACTTGCTACACAGCAGATTAACAGTAACTTTGTCATTAGCATCCACTGAGCGTACATAGATGCATGCACCGTAAGCTACCTGAGAAGCATCACTAAATGAATGTATTTCTACAAACTTTGGAGAGTCACAGATGACTCCTCTCGAGACCTGGAAGTCTTCAATAAATGGTAAGTTTTTTGTAAACTTCTCCCATTCTTCTACGATTTCTTGGGAAACAGGCTGATCCCAATCAAGTTCCTGTTGCCACAACCTTTGTAGCATCATCTTTGGTTGAATAATGCATGGGCTCAAAAGACCCAAAGGATCGAAAATTTTGAATGAATTGGACATGATAAACCTTTTGGTGATTTTTTGGCATGAATTTGGATATTTTACAGGAAAATGCAGATTATCTGTAGAAGGACTCCACCCCATTCCGAGAGTGCTCGAGGACTCACTTATTTTCAAGTTTTCTTGAGTGTTTATATTTGAATTATGAAATAATGACGGTAAGTTACTTTTGTACTTTCTTAGGTTGAAACACCCAGCGCTTAATGCTTCTGAGACCGATTTTTGAATGTGACGTAGCTCATCTTCACTGTTAGACCCGGTAATTAAGTCGTCTACGTAAAAGTCCTTTTGAATTATGGTCTTGATGAGCTCGTCGTCCTGCTCCTCCCCGAGTTGCGACAAGCAACGTGTGCTGAGATAGCTCGCACTTGCGGTTCCGTAAGTAAGAGTATTCAGTCGCAACGTCCTGATGGGTTGGGACTCTTCTTCTCTCCATAAGATAAGTTGCAAGTCACGATCCTTTTCATTTACGAGTACCATTCTGTACATCTTCTCGATGTCACCAGCCAGAAGATATTTGTATTGTCTTGCCCTTATCAAGATGGAGAAGAGAGAATCCTGCACGTTAGGACCCACCATTAAAATATCATTAAGTGATTTACCGGTGGAGGAGGGGGCTGAACCGTCGAACACTACTCGGAGTGAGGTAGACTCACTCTGCTCTCTCAACACAGCGTGATGACATAGATAATAGCACGGATCCGGTTTACCTACGGCTGCTTCAGATAAATGGCCAAGTTCGGCGTATTCTCGAATAAATTTTGTATATTCAGATTTTAATACAGGATTTCGTATAAATTTTCTTTCCAAATTTAAAAATCTTTTCTTGGCTAAGTAAAACGTATCTCCTAGTTTTTCAGGAGAATCACGTAACGGCAACTCAACACAAAACTGACCGGTTGGAAGTCGTACTGTATGAGATAAAAAATGTCTTTCACAAATATTGTCATTTTCATTTAAATTTATTTTGGTTGGAAGCTCTTCAAGTTCCCAAAATTTCGTCAACATTTTATCAACTTCATTTTGTGAACTGTTGGATATGAGTGCAGCCTTACAATGAATTGTGCGATCAGTTTTGTCTTGTTTTTTCGTGTGCATGGGACCGGAAATGACCCAACCTAATTTAGTATTGCGTAGTTTCGGATTATAAGGGCCTAACGAGTATTGCTCATTTCCTAGGATGTCCCAGAATATGTCCGCTCCAATCAGCATGTCTATTGATGCAGGCTGATGGAAGTCCGGATCTGCCAATTTAATATTTGTGGGTATGTTTAAATTCTGAACATTTATAGGAGCTTTAGGAATCTCACTTGTAAGTTCATTTAGTACAAAGCATGATACTTTTACATTGAAATTACTATTTAGTGAATTTATTTGGGCAATACAGCTCTCGTCAATTTTATTTGAACAGTTATTGCCTATACCTATAACCTTTAGAGTGTCTATAGGCATTGAATTTAGCGACAATCTGTTTTTTAGCGATTTACTTATGAACGAGGACGTCAGTGGTAGTCATACCACAGTCAAGCAGGGCACGAACCCTTTCCTTCTCTTTAGTGGTTGGATTCGTTACCTCTATCAAGGCAGTGGATAAAAGCACTTCATTATTTTGCCCAGAAAAATGAGCCAAGGACGTTGCTTGGGTCACAATGCCAGCATTATTGACCGTCGACGGCTCGTGTAGAAGACTGTTGTGTCTCCTTTTACACTCGCGACAAGGTCCCATGCGACAGTCGTCGGTGGGATGCCCTTGTCTAAGACAATTGGCACATAGTTTGTATTTATTTACTTCGATCATTCTGTCCGAAATTGACTTGGCCTTAAATGTGGGGCAGTCGTAAATTTTGTGATTTTCATTACATATTATGCACTGGTACATCGGTTGTTTATTTTTAGAACTGTTATTGACACTAGCGAACGATTTTGTATGAGAAGAACGCTCGTGTCGATTGTGATTGTAGTGACTACTGAAATTATTATTATTATTTTGCACGAAAGGCGCCGGCCGTGACGTGGTAGGTGCAAATTTCGAATTATTATTTTCAAATTTATTCCTGCTCAAGGCCTCAAGAACATCAGCACGATCGATCAAAAATTTATAGAATTGATCAAGAGTCGGGACGTCATCAAGCGTATTGCGGTACTCTTCCCACTTTGTAAGAGTTCGGCTATCTAATTTAGAAGTCAACATATAGATTAGTAATATATCCCACTTGTCGGTCGGTTGATCTAAACTCGCTAAAGCGCGCAAGTTCTTGGTCACGTGGTCAACTAAAAATCTCAACGACTTTTCGGACTCCCGAGTAAATGGGTGAATGTTGAACAAAGCACTGATGTGATGATTGATAAGCAAACGCTTGTTATCGTAACGCTCGCCGAGCAGCTTCCACGCCTCAGCGTAGTTGGCGGATGAGACCTCAAGATTCGAAATAATTCTGGCCGCGTCGCCTTCGAGATACGATATTAAATAATGAAATTTATGTATTGGTTTGATGCGATTATTATTATGAATCAAATTCAGAAAAGTGTCGCGAAACTCCAACCAGCGGAAATAGGAACCATCGAATTTGGATATTTGAATCTGTGGCAATTTAAATCCCATATCCATCTGTTGATCGAGAAAAGATTGAGCGTCTAAAATAGACCCACGCCTTTGTTCTTCCGATTCAAGTTTATTGTAACTGTCAATTATTGTTTTTGCTGTCGCTATATTTAAAATAAATTCGTGTTCAATCTTTTCTCGCTCGTCAACCTCCCGCGACAAACTTTCAGGTTCAGGGCTCAAAACCTCAATCTCATTTTGCAGATCGTCATATTTAACCGATAAACCCTCCAACTTACCAAGTTTAAGACTTAACTCAGCTTGTTCTATTTGCGTTAACTCTGTTTTCTGTTGTATTGTACTTAAATAATTTTTAAACTTGGTAATTTGGCCTTTTACGGAACTTCGCATAGTACATAATTCTTTTAAACGATCATTTGCACTTATAACGCCAAGTTTACTACTTGACTGCAACATAATGCTAAGCGCACAAGTTATTTATTTCGCCCTTTAAAGTATTCACTTATTACTATAAATAAAATATGTTAGCTCACGCTCCTCACGAGACTGCTCACCAGCACCGGCACCGGCGCCGGCGCCGGCCAGGGAAACGGGTTGCGCCCGATCAGCTGATCGCGCCGCCGCGCCTGTCGTGAGTACTTGCACTGCAGGCCAGTGCCGGCCGCGATGCACAATTCTGGAATAGTCGGCGTGATACGTGAGAACAACGAACAAACTAAGTAGTACTGCTTGCCGTTAAAAGTTACGAGTTTGCTAAACAAAATGATTAACCTCGTTCAATTAGCACTAAAATGTAAACTTTAATCGTGAATTTACTAACTTAGAAACGTATGGGAAACTATAATTTTACTATTTATATCACTTTTAACTTTAAATGAGACCTAATTAAGCATTTAATTAACGAAAAGTTAACTTACAGTTAATGTGATTATTTTTGTTGTTTTACGTAGGTAGAAATTAAAGATGATGCAAATTCTTTGTCCTAAAGTTAATTAGTTTTAGCTACTAATTTCCACTAATTTGGTAATAATATGGATATTTTTTTTAATGATTTTAGACTTATTTTGTTTTTAATAGGGAATTGGTAGGATAGACAAAGGAAACCAAGGCACTTATCTCGTATGGACTACGCTGCACGGCGTGATGCTTTAGATGCCTCACTGATCCTCGGCGATGTTCTTCCACGTCCAGATAATATACACCACAGCTCTAATGTCTCCAAATCACCAAATATCCAACTCCTTTTCCACAGCGAACTTGTACGGTGACGAAGTCGGAACTCGATGTCTTGTCGATTAATCTTCTTATTGTTTTTCTTCTTATTTTCTTATTTTCCCCTCACTCATGGTCCATCATTTTATGTCTTAGCGGACATAATGGAGCTTCAATGAAACTCGAAATTCAACGTAATAGAATTTAATTAAAAAAAGAGATGTGCAATGACAGGCGATCGGAATGAATGTGTGTATGACAAGTAGATTATTATTGAAATAGTTAACGGCGCCTGATGGATTTTGAAGGCAATATTTCGCAGATCGTAGCGCATGGCGAAGCTGGATGACAGGGTCCTTGTGGGCCGGAACACCGACCATTTAGAGCTGTTGGGTATGGACATATCCTCTAACTTGAGCTTTGGTCGGTCTGTCATGTCCAAAGCGAAAACAGCTGCAAAAAAGCTTGGCATCCTCTCAAAGGTGCGGCGGTACTTCACACCGGAACAGTTGCTCCATTTATACCAAGCACAAGTTCGGTCGTGTATGGAGTATTGTAGTTACCTCTGAGATGGCTCTGCAAAGTATCAGCTGGATGCTTTGGACTCGGTAGACCGGTCGAGCTAGAAGGATGATTGGCGACGATACGCTCGTTGGAACCAAGCTTCAAAGCTTGGAGCATCGGCGAAGAGTTGCTTGTCTGTCGGTTTTTTACAAGGTGTATTATGGAGAGTGCGCTCAGGAACTTCACGACCTTATACCACCGTCTACCTTTTATCATCGGACTACTAGACGACGGGAGGGTTTCCATCCTCATGTGGTTGAGTTTCCCATAAGTCGTACAAAGCGATGCTCTAAATCTTTTCTTGTTCGCACTGCTAAACTATGGAATTCCCTCCCTGCGTGTGTGTTCCCCAGCTCCTATAATCTTGGTGTATTCAAGTCTAGAGTGAATAGGCATCTTCTGGGTAAGCGTGTTCCACCTTAGACCCTATCATTACTTTCCATCAGGTGTGATCAGGGTCAAACGCAAGCCCATTCGTAATAAAAAAAAAAAAAAAAAATGTTCTACATTGGACATATTTCTGTTGACATAGTGATACTATACGTAGGCTGTCTGTATGCCATCAAACACACATTAGCAGTACCTAGGTACCTAGAGATCTTCTACTATCTAAAGTCCCGCGCATTCACTTTTCAAAACTCTTCATTTTATTATTATTTCAAAAGCACCACCAACACTCTCATCACATAGTTGATGGCTGTCTCAGCTCGCACACATGTGTTGAGAGCATTGGTGGTGCTTTTTAAATACTTTGACGCGTTTTGAAATGTGAATGCGCGGGACTTTAGATAGTAGAAGATCTCTACGCAACGATCGACCTAGTTAAAGTACCTATGTATTAAGCTTCGAACTCTTACGAGGGGCAGAACATTGGAACTTTTCTACGAATGTATTTTAATATTTAAAACCTCACGGTACTTTAATACTTCCAAGCTAACTTTGTAATAATTTGGGAAAGTGTATCTGAATATTTAATAATGAAACAATAACTTTAATGTAACTACCTACTTTGTGTAAGTATTGCAAGTTACTCTAAATTTACTTCACTACCTTACTACACCTATAAGTATCCATAAATGCTATTATTTTTATTTAATCATTTACTAGACAAAAATAAACATAACTTATTAACTGTTTACGGATCACAACCAATCTCTCTAAACAAATTGCTTTCATATTACTATTGAAAGGATTCACAATCAGCCGGAGAATAAAAAAAAGTTCATTAAAAAAAACAAAAAACCCGACTGCGTACTATCGGGACCCATTATTTTTAACATTTTAACCTAGATTTTAAATGGGTCCCGACTGTAGGCATCTTTAGATTCCTCAATAGCGATCAATATTTGATTTATGTTAGTGTCGAACGTGAAATTATTTCCATGGTGTCATTTCTCAGTAGCTACTACTGAACTAAGTAGTCTTGTTTTTTTCTTTTTAGTTTTTTACGCAGTCGGGTTTTTTGTTTTTTTTAATGAACTTTTTGTTATTTTACTATTTTTAGTTAGGGATTATAAGACCGTAAATTCCGCAATCTTGTCATTTCATGGAGAGAGTTGCTATCGTGGGGATTATTAAGTAGCTTGCGATGATCTAAATTACTGATTATTAATCCCTCTAGAGACCTAACCCGGCTCAAAAAGCTACATAAGCCTGACCCTATTAAAATTCTTCAAGTCAACCGATAGATGGCGCTACTGGTACTACATTATAGTATTAGGTAGCTATTTTATTTATTTACGAGCGCTGAGTACTGACTAGTGTAATTGGTACCTATAATCAATTAGGTTATATTTCACTGTATTAAGTATGTAAATAACACTATTGACACTTTAAATGTAATAACGATACTAAAAGTCTTCAAGTCAACGGATAGATGACGCTACTGGTACACTACATGGATGTACATGGACGTGCATGGTACATTGCACATGCGTACGTACTTGATTGAAGTTTGAGATTTATGAAAAACATTATTATTATTTTATAGTCGTCGTGACCTGCTTGAAGACTCGTTGGTCTAGATTATTTCCTGTGTTGCTAATTCGAACGGATTTACTACTGGGTGGGTAGGTACCTACTTTACGTGGTTAGTAAAGGAACTTTGAATCGTTATAAATCATAAACGGTTCTTTTTTCTGAAAAATGGTCAAAGAAACCTAATAATGATTTTTAAATACCTATTCAACGATACCTCACATGCCATAGTTGGTTGACTTTTATTTTTTTAATTTGTACAATATGGCGTCTGGTGGCCGCCATTTTGAATTTTGATTAATTTCATATCTTCAGTGACACTCGCGCGATTCAGACGAATCGATTGACGTATGATTCATTAAAATCGACCCACGCGTTTGATCTCTAGTGTGCCACAAAGGAACAAACATACATACATACATACATACATACATACATACATACATAGACAGGTAAACACATAACCCTCCTTTGCGGTGCGCAGTCGGGTAAAAATGGTCCCGAACAGCTCGGGCACCCGTTTGGCCTTCGTTATAAAGGGGCGTTATTAGCATATTAGAACGTATTTTCTAATGTCAGTTTGCTCCATATATAGGCACTGTTCGTCCATATGGTATTACTTATTATACTTAGGTCAATATATTGAAATATGTTTCGTATAAGTTCCAACCAGGCTAGCACCATCTGTGTTTACATGTGCGAAATTTAAGCTAAATATAAGTTTTCTCTGAGCTTTTCGGTGAAGGAAAAGATCACGAGGAAACTTGAAAGTCCCTAATCCGCACTGGGCCTGCGTGAGGACTATAGCCCAAACACTCTCGTGATGAGAAGAGGTCTGCGCCCAGCAGTGGGACGTTAAATAGGCTGTTATGGATTATCAAGTGATAATTCTGTCTATTCTAAACAATACACAGATTAAATATGTAGTTGCTCTGAAGTTCTTATTTAAAGTACGAATCGCGCCATCTCTCTTACACTTATTAGAATAATTTTGCCAGAAAGGGACGAAAGATCGATTTCTGGATCTCAGTGTATTTAGAAACTTCTGGAATCCCTCTGGAGCGAAACAATCTCGCTGAGGCGGCACAAATAAAGTCTTGTTCAGGAATCGGTGGAGTCAGGTCTTCTTCAATGATGAGGTTTATTTATCCAAAGAAAATAAGGCATTTATTGCTTGAAAATAGAAATATACTCGATACAAAGATAGGTGCGAAAAATGGTGCTTGCGTTCTAATCGAGTAGTAACGGATGATAGAGTTGACGTTGCCGTTGGCCGTTGGTGGTTTTTGATTCTTCAACGGTCGTCGACGCAGGCGCCCCCGTGCGGTGTCCATTAGGAGGCTTCTTTGCGGATGGTGGTAAGTTTACGGTAACGCTCGCTAGGTGGCGCGGGCGTTAACATACTGCCGGCCTTGGAACGTGCAGGTTCCAACAGCTTCACTTGTCGTTGTCGTTGACTACGGCGATGTCGGTATCAGTCTGCACTGGGAGGGGGCAGAGCTTAGGGAAAGTCCTCTTGATAGTCCCTGTTGCTGTTCGAATGTCTGCCGTTCGGGAGACGCCGTCCTTCCCTGGGTGGGTTCGTATAATCCTGCCTAATCGCCATTTTAAAGGTGGAAGATTATCCTCCTTTATCAGTACCAGCATGTCTTGTTGCAGGTCTTGTGTTTTTGACTTCCACTTGGTTCGTGTCTGCAGTTCTGAAACATATTCTTTTGACCAGCGCTTCCAGAAGTGCTGGCGCATTTGCTCGATTCTGTCGTAGCGAAGAAGCCGGTGTGGAGCCGCTTCCGTCAGGTCTGCGCAGGGCGGAGCGGTCAAAGGCCTTCCTATGAGGAAGTGGGAGGGGCTCAGTGGGGTAAGGTCGCTAGGGTCTGCGGACAAGGGAGACATGGGACGACTGTTGAGCACAGCCTCGATTAAAGTTAATACAGTGGTGAATTCCTCGAATGTCAATCTGGCATTCCCTACTATTCGACGAAGATGGTGCTTACAGGATCGTATTCCAATTTCCCATAAACCGCCTACATGAGGACTATATGGGACTATGAACTTGAATTTTATATGCTCGTTAGTGGCATAGTCCAATATTTCGTTACAGTTATTTTTAAGAAATGAGCAAAGCTCTTTTTCTGCTCCAACAAAGGTTCTCCCGTTGTCGGAATGTATCTCTACAGGTTTTCCCCGTCGAGAAATAAATCTTTTTAAGGCTAGTATGTAGTCTTTAGTCGATAAACTACTAACTAACTCCAAATGCACAGCGCGTGTCACTAAACACACAAATAAACAAATGTAACCCTTCACCAAGCTACCACCGCGGCCCTTACGATTCAGTATAGATACGGGTCCGGCGTAGTCTACACCGCAGTACATAAACGGATATCCCGGATGCAATCGTTGAGGGGGCAAATTTCCCATTATTGGGGTTAGGGTATTACCTTTTAAGCGCGAGCAGGTGATGCACTGCCTTACAACTTTCCTGGCTAGATTTCTGCCGCCAATCGGCCACCAGCACTCACGCACGACACTCAAAAGTAGCTGAGGACCCGCATGTAATAATCGCTTGTGTTCGTCACGGAATAGTAGTAACGTGAAACGGTGTTTACTGCACAGAAGCGCTGGATGTTTTTTGCTATAGCTAAATTCACATGAATTAGAAATCCGTCCTCCTAGTCTTATCACTTGTTGTTCGTCTAGAAAGATATTTAGTCCCGATATGCGACAATTCCGCCTGACCGGTATGGGAATATTATTTTTTAGGTTATTATATTCCTGCGGAAACATTTGTTTTTGAGCTTTGATACACAGCGCGCGTTCGGACGCACTGAGCTCTTCAACTGATAAGGGACCGGTTTTGCGCCTCCCGGCTGCCGCCGCCGGCGCTCGTGCATTCGCGATGAATCTAAGTATGTATGCTACAATTCTGATGAGTTTTCGTAAACTGGAGCATCTGTCAAATAATTTTTCGAGTGTGTTCTCAACGCTTGTTAGAACTGTCACTTGCTGTTTCAGTTCTGGTAAATCTGACGATTTAATATTATTAAGTGCATACTCGGATGAATTAAATTCCCTACAGTGCAAATAAGCCGGGCCGTGCCACCACATATCACATTGGATGAGTGATTTGAGATCAAGCCCTCTACTTAAGAGATCGGCTGGATTCTCTTTACCATTGACGTGCAGCCAAACTGAGTCACCGGTTAATTCGTTAATTTCAGTCACTCTGTTTGCTACAAACTGTTTAAGTACGTGCGGTGCCATGCGCAGCCAACCTATAACTATTGTAGAATCTGTCCAGAAATAAACCCGGTCAAATTTTAATCTTAAGGACTTCACAATTTTGCTGCATAATCTCGCGCCTATTAGAGCCCCACAAAGTTCTAGCCGCGGCGTACTGATGGTCTTTAATGGTGCTAGTTTATTCTTCCCGCAGAGTAATTTAACTGACACGGAGGAATCGTCGTCATACGTACGAACATAGGCACATGCACCGTATGCGGTCTGAGATGCATCCGAGAAAATGTGAAGCTCCGCGTGTTGCGAGTGTTCGCTTCTAACGAATCGCGGAAGCCTAAAATTTTGTAAACTGTCTAGAGTATCAACGAATCCATTCCATTCCCTGGTCACATCATTAGGGACCGGGTCATCCCAGTCTAACTTACAAAGCCACAGCTTTTGTAACGATATCTTCGGAATAATTACTGCTGCCGCCAATAAGCCCAATGGGTCGTAAATTTGAGATATGACAGATAGCATTACACGTTTTGTTATATTCGGTAAGTTATCTATTTTAGTCGTATAATGTAACTCATCGCTATTGCTGAACCAGCCGAGACCTAATGTCTTGCTCCGCTGGTGTTCGCCCACGGACAGTTCTTTATAATCTGTCGATGTCAAATCTTGGTTGAAAGTCCATTTTCGAAGAGGAAAACATCCTGAACGTAGAACTTCCGAAATTTTCTCACAAGTGCGTAATAAATCCTGGGAGTCGTCTGAGCCAGTTATTAGGTCATCGACATAAAAATCCTCGTTTATTATTTTCGAAATTTTAGTATCGTCGCAACCCTTCGCGAGTTCTCTTAGGCAACGCATACTAAGATAAGGAGCTGACGCGGTACCGTACGTTACGGTATTAAGTTGATAAACGATGAGGTCATCCGAGTGATGCTTTCGCCACAATATTAATTGTAAATTTCTTTGGTCTGGCTGCACTAATATTTGACGGAACATCTTTTCAACTTCAGCGCAGGCCACGAATTTATACTGTCTGAATCGTAATAGGATGGAAAAGATATCGTTCTGCAGGACAAGACCCGTATACTGTATATCGTTCAGTGATTTATTCGAGGTAGTTTTGACGCTTCCGTCGAAAACAACGCGTAATTTCGTTGTTGTGCTATCGCGAAAAACGCCGTGATGAGGGAACATAAAATATGGTGGCTCGTATAGGTCAATGCGACTCATGTGACCTAAGTCTATATATTCCTGTATGAAATCGCTATACATCTTTTTATATAGAGGGGAACGATCTAACTTACGTTCTAGTGCTTTGAATCTAATCTCAGCCGCCTTGTAAGAGTCTCCTAAAACATTAGCCGGTTCCTTCAGCGGTATTCGAACACAAAACCTACCATTTTCGTCGCGTGTAGTAGTGTCGCAAAATATTTTTTCGCATTTACGCTCATCAGCCGTGAGCGTACAAGTTGGTTTTGGTACTTCTTCCAGTTCCCAAAATCTTTTTAATCGCATATCTATCGCATTTAATGAATCGTGAATCGTATCGGAATTAATCGAGCACGAGAAGTTACACTGCACCTCTGATGCCAATGAGCTCCCGTGTATGATGCTTCCCGCTATAAACCACCCCAATTTGGAGTTTTGCAAATACGGTCCGCATGGCAATCGAATCCTTTCTCCATCTAACAACTCCCAGAATTTATCCGCTCCTATCAGGATATCGATCTCTGATGGCACGCCAAAAGTGGGATCTGCAAGAGATATGTTTCCCGGTACGCATAATGCATCTACATCTATGCACATGGTGGGCAAATTACCTGTAATGCACGGTAAAACTAAACATCTTATAGATGTATCATATTCGCGTGTTTTCGATCGCATATGAATATCGCATAGCTGGCTCGAGTTAGTGACCGACTGCCCTACTCCCGAGACTCGAATAGTGGACTGTATAAGAGGAAGATTTAGTCGCTTGCATAAGTTATCAGTAATAAAACAATGCTGGCTACCGCAATCAAGGATCGCCCGAGCGCAATGATATTCGTTTTCGGAGTCAGCTATCTCTATTACCGCAGTTGATAGCAAGACAGGTTTTAAAGTCGTTAAGTTGGGTTGTGTTATTTGCAAACTATTATCGCACCTAATACGTCGCGCATCAAGATTGCATTCGGTATGACTGTGAAGCGCAGTAGATCGCCCCGTACTATCCGTTGCCAGTGCACAGCTGGACGCGGCGGCGGCCGGTACACCTTTCTCTAAATGTAACAAACCGTTATGCCTTTGATTGCATTGCTTGCACGAGCTAAATGTACAATCTGAGACCGAATGCCCGAATCTTAAACAGTTGGGACAGAGACCCTTTTTCTCGACAAAAGTAATCCTGTCCCGGACCGGTAGATTTAAGAAACGAATACAAGTGTAAAGCGCGTGTTTATCTTCGCACAACGCACAGTTACGAAGTGGTTTCTCAGCTGGCTTATTATGACGCGTAGTGACATAGCTATGGACGTGTTGTGATTGTTGTGAATGTGATTTAAATGACGGTATTTTGGGATCATAGTTGGACGATCTGCTTTCGTGGTGTGATTTAGAGTTACTAGTGTGTTTATGATGGTTAACATTGACCATCTCTAACATGTCAGCTCGATTCTTAAGGAACGAAAGCAAATGGTCCAATTTTAACGACAAATCGTTGCACAACTCTAAGGTGATAGAACCTTTGTGATTCTCCCACTCTCGTTCAGTGGTAGGATCAAGTTTAGACACAATTAGATGAATAATTAAGACGTCCCACGAATCGACTGGGAGTCCAATCGTTTTTAAAGCGCGTATATTTCGATTAATGGTGTCTATCAACCTTCTGATTTGTGCGGGAGATTCCTGTTGAATGGATGGAAGCGTAAACAACGATTTCACGTGATTATGAATCAATAAGCGATTATTATGGAACCTTTGCACTAGTAAGTCCCATGCGTGAGTGTAGTTGGCCGCAGTAAACTCCAAAGCACTAATGACCTGTAGGGCTGTACCAGTTAATGATGACCGTAGGTAATGGAATTTTTGGATACTATCCAGGTCATCGCGTTTATGTATCATGGTTACATACGAGTTCTTAAATTCTAACCACTGATCATAAGAGCCGTTAAAGGCCGGTAGCTTAATTTCAGGTAATTTAACAGTAGATAATTTGTGCGCATTACAATTGGAGTTAGTTTGACTAATTTCATCAACCAACAAACACTTAGCGGATGCCATAATACTGAAATATTGTTCTTCAAATTGCTCACGATATAGTAAATGAGTAAGCAATTCGACTTCATCAACCATGGCCTCAATCTCACACTGAATAGTATTAAAACTGCTTAATATTTTCTCAAATTCGGTCATTCGTAACTGTAATTCAGCTTGCTCAGTAAAATTTAAATTTTTACCTGATATTTTAACGACATATTTTTGAAATAATGTTAACCGTAACTTGGTTGCACCTCTTTGTCTTCTGAGGTCAACCAGACGGTCAGGAGTTTTTGAGCGATTTTGTGGAGATTTAGGCACTTTTAAACTTTGAGAAGCTTGTTTAAATTCATCGTCACTCATGATAGCGGTTTATAGAAAAGAGAAACACTTACGTAATCCGAAGGAAGGGCAGCAAATTCACGAACAAACCACAGGAATGAGAAATTACAACACTGCATTAGCCTTATGCACTTTGGATAGGATTTGGTTAAGGATTAGAAGGCCTGACCGTTTCTCGCAGAGTCTTCTGGCTTAAGATCGGCGAAGCAGCTCAATTGTGATCCGGTATTGAAGGTCCAAAATGTTCAGGAATCGGTGGAGTCAGGTCTTCTTCAATGATGAGGTTTATTTATCCAAAGAAAATAAGGCATTTATTGCTTGAAAATAGAAATATACTCGATACAAAGATAGGTGCGAAAAATGGTGCTTGCGTTCTAATCGAGTAGTAACGGATGATAGAGTTGACGTTGCCGTTGGCCGTTGGTGGTTTTTGATTCTTCAACGGTCGTCGACGCAGGCGCCCCCGTGCGGTGTCCATTAGGAGGCTTCTTTGCCCTACCTAGCGCGTTACCGTAAACTTACCACCATCCGGTGGTAAGTTTACGGTAACGCTCGCTAGGTGGCGCGGGCGTTAACAGTCTAAAATAAATGTTTTCGCTTAAGTTTCGAGACGCCATTAAACAGCTGGGATTGAAATTACTCAGTCGCGTTTCAATTTCAGACGTTACTAGAAATATAACTTTAAGTTTCGAGTGGATATGTAATGTACCCAAAACCCTCACGACGTCAACCATAAAAAAAATAACATGACTAAAGTTTTAAAACGCGTTTATTTTAACTTTTACCCTGAGATTTGAGTTTTGAAATACTTAAAATTACTCAACAATTTCCCCTTGGTTTTATTTTAGTTTTCAGTTTTTAGCTGCAGACTTAGGTTACATGGATCAGTGATTCGCTAAAGGTCTAAAGGACATCTAAGAAAGGTAATTTAAATGCTCCCTTATATTATGCCACTGGAAAATCAAGAGCCCTAATTACTTACTGAATTCCATGTTAAATTCTGAAAGTTTTTTAGGGTTCCGAAGTCCACAAGGAACCCTTATAGTTTCGCCATGTCCGTCCGTCCGTCCGTCCGACTGTCCGCACTATTGCTCGGAGATGCTTAGTTCTAGAAAGCTGTAATTTGGCATGAATATACATATTAGTTACGCTGACAAAGTGGTACAATAAAATATTGAAATATTTTTTTTATAGGGTACCTCCCCTACTCGTAAAGTGGGGATGTAATTTTTTTTCCTGCGTACCCCACCGTGTGGTATATCGTTGAATAGATCTTAAAAAAAATTGTAGGTTTGTTCAAACTATTTTTCCATTAAGTGATGCGTTTGTGAAATATTAAGCTTTAAAGTGCAATTTTTTGTTATAGTCGAGTGTCCCCCCCCCTGCCAGCTAAATGGTGGTATTTGGATGGCCGAAAAAAACACGGTTATGGCATATATAACGTAGTTGAAAGGAAAACTATCACAACTAAGTAGGCTGTACAAATTTACGAGTCATAGTTGACTTATGAAATGATTAAAAAACCAATGATTTTTCTCGAGCGGCAGGGGCGTCGGGCGGGCACGTCATACCACAGGCTAGGTAAGATGCTAAATTAGTCTTAGAAAGGTACTGTGGGCATCGTAAACTTCGGAACCCTATACTTTGCGCGTGGTCCGACACGCACTTGGCCGGTTTTTTTTAATCAGATCGTTACACACATATGCATACAACCAAAACACAGGTCAATTTATAGGCTTTTATAATATATATTTTCCATCACTGGTAGGTATATATTAAAATTTAATGTCAATACCCACAAACACGTATACCTATGCTTACGTAAGTAATTCACTTTCCCTGTCACATCCTAAAACAACATCAGGAAAGCTGCAAACAAGGATATTGGGTATCCTATACCGATATCCGCAGGAACACTTACATTTGAAACCTATAAACTTGTTTGCCATGATACATACTTCTATTGAGAAATTGTGACTGACACTGATACAGAGAACGGATAAACAAAGGAAAATGTCATCATCATCATTATCATCGTCATTTCAGCCGAAAGACGTCCACTGCTAGACATAGGCCTCCCCCAAGGCGTGCCACTCAGATAGGTCCTGTGCCACTCGCCCATATAGGTCAAACCCTCTCGTGATGAGAGGAGGCCTGTGACCAGCAGTGGGACGGAAATAGGCTGTAGTAAGATAAGATAAGATAATGATTTATTGCCTCAAACAAAATTAAATAAAGCATGCACAAGGTAGAGATCTTCTACTATCTAAAGTCCCGCGCCTTCACATTTCAAAACGCTTCAATGTATTTAAAAAGCACCACCAACACTCTCAACACATGTGTGCGTGCTGAGACAGCCATCAACTATGCGTTGAGAGTGTTGGTGGTGCTTTTTAAATAATAATGAAAAAATTGTAGCGTTTTGAAACGTGAAGGCGCGGGACTTTAGATAGTAGAAGATCTCTAAAGTAGGTGGCAATAGGACCGGACTCAGCATGTGCTGCGAGTGTGCGGAGCACGACCGCGCAGCGCTGGTTTTCAGCCCGACCTTTACACAGAGCCACGGTAACATTTCAACATGGGGATGAGTAGACCTAAAGACCAAAGAAAAGAAAAGCTACTTTTAAATTAGTCTGGGGGAAGACATGAACAACATTTTTATTGTATTTTATTGTATTTTTATTGTATTTTTATACATTTTTATGTTGTTGTTCATGTCTTCCCCTGTTGTTCTTGTCTTTCTTTTGAAAGGAAAAGTATAACAAAATGTAAAAAATCCCACGACTGCATCATTAAAAAATACTTATAATTATATACATGGTGGGTCAGAAAATATGGCAAATAATTAACCCACAGTTTTTTGAGTTGGTAAAAAAATATATATTTTGTATAGGATTCAGGCGTCGCTCACACAACCAATCCCATATACTTTTTTTTTTATTACCAACTCGAAAAAAATTAAAGACCTATACAATATACTTAGAATCGATAGCCGATACGGTGGGTTTATTATTTGCCATATTTTCTGACCCACCGTGTATATTGCTACAAGTAATTCTTGATTTTATAGTTCAACCCTGTCCTTAATAATAAACATATGACTGCGTAAACTGTCTTGTCAATAACAGTTTTTTAAATTTAGTTTTAAAACATGACTCAGACATAGACATAGTAGTAGTAGTAGTCCTCAAAAGAAATCGCAGTAAACTTCGATTTACCAATGGCAAACGATTTTGAAGACTATTTTTGAGGACAGTTTCATAACGACCAATCAGTTTTATGCAGACGTCAGTAAAAAAGCTCCCACAGAAAATATAATAAATCCTAAAAAGGATGTATAACGAGAGATCGTCACGCGATACGGTCGTTCGATATCTGAAACGTTCTTTTTCCGAATATAAGTTTCCGAACAGAACACAGGTTTTATTGAGTGGTTCGGAAGCAACTGAGAACGATTTACTATAAGTATGGGAGAGGATTTTAAAAAAAGAATATCCTGATAATAACTGGGGCTATATTCGAAGTCTTAAATAGGGAACTCCCTGTCCTGTATAGATTCGCTCACGCGTCAGGTTGAACTTTAAATCTAGCTGCTTAAAGTTCACGCGACGCGTGAGCGATCCTATAGGGAACAGGGAGATCCCTATTTTAAGACTTCGAATATAGCCCCTGGCTTCTTATTGAAATCGGTTTTATTGAGACCCTACACAAAAGTGGGTCAGTATGTGGTATCGAAGCTCCCTGTTATATGAACGGATATGAGTGAGTATATAGTGTTTGTCCAAAGTAGATTTTGGCTCCATTAATTAATTTAACATCCTGAAACTATGAAATTCGGAACGCAAAAAATCTTCTTTCCATTTTAAAGTACGACATAAGAAGTAGGCAAAAGAGCAGGAAAGCAAACAGCTTGCCAACCATAAAAAACAGCATATCCAATTAAATCAACAATGAGTTGCCGAGCCTAAGAGAAAGCGTATACTCTCCTCTTGAAGGAGTAGCAAAGGTAGCTATTATTAGTCGTAAACCGCTAGATTTTCTCACCTATTTCTTAGCATGCACTTCGAAAACACGTTACCTAACACCGCGAAGTCGGATTACCTGTGTAATCAAATCACCTCCATAATTTTAATCAAGGAGCGAACACTACCAGCCGTGTGTTTGAAACTAAAAACTCTGCTGTGGGATTTTCAGTTTCAAACAAAGGGTTCTAATTAAGCCCAGAAATCGGAAGCAAGATGAAAATTTAATTCGCCTTAAATACGGTTTGACGAGAACTAGAAATTGTGAATTTAAATACGAGTTGAAATTGAAAACTGTGCGCGTGGAAACTTTTCCGTTTGAAGCATACTGGATTCTTCGCTAATTGTTTCAATGTGGTTCGGTTTGACCCAATTTTAACTTGAGACACAGAATATTGAATAGTACTACATACAGAATGGCCACGGAATTACCCGCCTGAAACTAGCCGGCGCGCAACTCGCCCTTACCGTCATTTGTTTCATCCAGAGATGGCGAGCGAATCGTTGGCCCGCGTACTGGTACACACACATTTACAAGTGTACAGACGTCCTCGCACGCAAACATTGACACTTCGTTGGAATTGTGTTCGAAATCGTGCTTTTATAGGCCGTGTCCGCCCTGTGCTTGGGAGAAAATCCATCATAAAATGGGGCACAATAAGTCAAACTGTTATTTCTCTTAGGAACTCTTCCATGGAAAACTGTAGTAGACTTTTCATGACCTCGTAAATAAGAACACAGCGACAGGTGCAATGCACTCCGACATTTTTTCCTATACTTACATTTATAATAGCTACTAAGGACGGTACAAGTCTTCAAAATTACTCGATAATCATTCACTTGGAAAGGCGTTGAGGAGTCTCTTCATTGCATGAGATTAGATTTAGCATAAACAAGTACTAAATCTACTTAAAAATGACTAAAATACTTAAAAATACTTATAAATACTTAAAAATACATAAAACATAAACAAAATCTAAAAACGGCCCCGCGGCATGGTACCGAAGATGCTGGCAGCATTTCCCCGTTGTACGGTGAAAATAAATTGGAACAATAAGACCAACAAGGATTAAGTAGCCTTTCAAATACATAAAGAATTTTTCGAATAAATCAAACCTACTTTACGGAGTTTTCAAGTCGGTTAAAAATATAGCTTTATCGGCAGGAAGAAGCTTAATAATTAAAGAAGGTCTTTCGAGTTTGAGAATCACCGAAAATGAACATTAAACTTCAAGCCAATGGGGGCTATCGCGTGACAATTTGCCACTAGAGGCGCTAGTGTCGCGTGAGGTCCAATAACATTCACTTTTCACTGGTTTTGGCGGGCTTCGTGACATAGATTATAATTTCTTTAATTTACCAGTTGAAAAGTGATCTTCGTGAAATTATCGCAAATATGGATTATTTGGCGATGAATGACAACGCTTTGAAAAAAATAAAAAAAAATCTGAACAAAACGGAACTGCACAACATTGTGGCATAGCTACTCGATATGATCATAGTTATTTATAATTAATAAACTTAATTGATTCAAGATTTAAAACTATGTTTCGGCACCGATCTTATAAAGTCGCCTTTGACAGCTATACCTCTGGACCTTAGTCTACAGTGGCGCCAACTGGTGAGCAAAGAAACGATAGTCCCCATTGTCTGAATGCAAATTGACCCAACATGTGCCAAATAAGCTTAAACTCAACACAATTGCCAAGCTTAATCGCTTTTGGCACCGATATGCCTACTGTAGAATCAGTCGCGTGCAGTATGTTTTGTTACTCAGGTCATACGAGGCCAGAAAGTTCTCTAATGGCGGCTGTATACCGGAAGGCGCACTTTGGGTAGACCTCCAACGCGATTAAGCGATGAAGAGTTACGTAACAATTGGCTGTGGGTGAAAAATGACAAAGTGCTTGATTCTTTTTTTATGGATAGGAATAACCTTCCGTAATAAGAGAAAAAAATCCGAGAATTTTCCGTGGCGTAGATTTTGCGTAAAAAATAAAATTGGTTTTGCGTTATAACGATTAAAAGATTCGGGTTTTCCTTGGTCCAACAAAGCACAGCACATGTTTCTGAAAAAAAAAAATAGTGTTGACATTTGACGTTGACAGTTCTCGCTTCCTTCGTACGAACATAACTTTACGTGTTTTAACAATTTTATTGGAAAAATAGCTTATTGATGACTGCTTTTGCTTACTGGACTTTCGATTCTGCTTGGCACGAACGACGACGTATGCTTTAAACACGTTATTACAAATGAAGCAAGAACTGTCACCGTAAATAGTGTCAACACTTTTTTTTAAGAATTAGTGCTGCATACTTGGGCCAAGGAAACACCTTTATTTAAATCGTCATAACACAAAATCAATTTCTTTTTTTTACTCGAAATCTGCGGCACGGAAAATTCTGAGATTTTTTTCTCTTGATACGGAAGGTTATTCCTATCCATAAAAAAAATAATCGAGCACATTGTCATTTTTCACCCATAGCCAATTATATTATACGCGACTATAAAACTTAACTTAAATGTAATATTTCCGTTATTCTTGTTTTATTTCCCGCCTCGTTTCAATACATATCTGTAACAAATTATCCTGGATTTGAGCGCAGTTATTCTAGTCACGTCCGACTCCATACAGTTAAATAGGCCACGCCCTGGGCTTAACCTACCTAATACACTTTCTTGCCTTAGACACAATGAGGGGTAAAGAATTGACTGTCTGAACTCTTTTATTATGTGCAAAAAGGATACGCCTCTTTTATAGGTTATAACTACTACTACTACTACTACAGCCTATTTGCGTCCCACTGCTGAGCACAGGCCTCCCATCATCATGAGAGGGTTCGGGCTATAGTCCCCACGCGAGCCCAGTGCTGATTAGGGACTTCACACACATCTTTGAATTACTTCGCAGATACCTACGTGCAGGTTTCCTCACGATGTTTTCCTTCACCGAAAAGCTCATGGTAAATTCGAATTGGTTTTCGCACGTAAGTAAACTTAGAGTGCGAGCCGGAATTGAACCCCCGACCCTCGCCATGAGAGGCGGTAAGTCGAACCACTAGGCCACCACGGCTTTTTTACTGTTATAGAACACCATGATACAATAATATACTTCGCCAGGTATGACAGTCCGGTATTCTGTAGTAGTGTGGGTGTCACCCTGACGTCACTCGCACTGCTGTGTGTTGCAAGTGGTGTATTAAAATAATCCTCGACCCCCATGTATCCTGTGTGTTTCGTTAAATTATTACGTTCATTCATTTTTAACTTGTCCAATTTTGTCTGCTTGAACAAGTAAATGACAATTGTAATGCGCAAATAATTTATTTTGCACTATAACGGCAGAAAATATTTCCTTCATTTTTGTTTTATTGCAATAAAGGGCGACTCGACTTTGAATGTACGCGTGACACGCCAACCCGGATCGGCAGACCTTCTTTTCTTAGACCATGATAGCACTCGCAGCGTTTTGGCATCTTCATGCGAGGTTACTTCAACAAGTCTACATCCACTACCATAACAGCCTATTTACGTCCCACTGCTGAGCACAGGCCTCCTCTCATCATGAGAGGGTTCCGGCTATAGTCCCCATGCGGGCCCAGTTCGGATAAGGGACTTCACTCACATCCTTGAATTACTTCACCTTCACCCCGTCATAAGTAAACTCACAAGGGGCTAGCCGGATGAACTAGTTGGTAGTGACCCTGCCTTCTGTTCCGATGGTCGCGGGTTCGAGTCCCGCTCGGGGCAAACTTTGTGTGATGAACACGAATGTTTGTACTCCAGTCATGGATGTTAGTATTTATACACCGTGGCCCAATATTACGTTGACAAAATTTTTTTTTTTTTTTTAAATATGGAACGCATTACGAGTTCTGTTCTTTTTGTGTTCCATTTTCACACATTTCAGTCATCATTCGAAATAGACTTCTTGTTTAATACTGTTTGTTTTTAATGAAATATTGTAATGTTTTCTCGACGTGCAGCAATAATTTCCCTACATGAAGCTGGAAATCGTCAGTGTGAGATAGTTAGATCGCTATGTGTCAGTCGTCAACTTGTTTCTAAGACTATTAAGCGATTCAATGAGCTCGGCGATATTGCAGACCGCCCTGGCCGAGGAAGAAAGAGGACAGTTAGGACTCCTACGCTCCGAAAAAATATCAAGAAACGACTTAAAGTACGAAGTACGAAAAATGGCTCGCGACTTGGGTGTAAGTCGTTCGACGGTGCAACGTATTGTTCAAAATGACCTTAATCTGAAAACATACAAGCTGCGTAAAGCACAACTTCTTACAGATAAAATCATAAACGTTCGCTGTGAGAGATGTCGTTTAATTAAGAAGCGTGCCGCCACTGAGAGGTGGGAAAACGTCCTTTTTTCAGATGAAAAACTTTTTTCCATCGAACAGGCTCACAATCGCCAAAATGACAGAATGTGGTGCTCTAGTCGTCCTGGTGCGAATTCTGTGATTCCTTATCGCCAAAAGCTGGAATCTGTTATGGTTTGGGGTGGAATTTGCTCTACGGGCAAAACACCCCTTGTTTTTATAGAAAAAGGTGTCAAAATTAACCAAGAAACATACAGAAGAGACATTCTTGAAACCGTAGTTCTTCCTTGGAGCCAACAACATTTTGGCAACCAACAATGGATATACCAGCAAGACTCTGCTCCATCTCACAGGGCCCTTAGTGTGCAGCAGTGGTGCAAGGACAATTTTCCCGGTTTTATAAGCTCAAAAGAGTGGCCACCTTACTCGCCTGACCTTAACCCAATGGATATAGTTTATGGTCCATCTTAGAGACAAGGGCTTGTGCTACCCAACTCGAAAATATCGACGCTCTGAAAGCAAAACTTATTGAGGAGTGGGATAAAATATCCTTAGAGGAGCTGCGGCATATAGTGGGCAATTTTAACAAACGTTTACGCCTATATATCAAACTCAAAGGGGGATATTTTGAAGATAGTTAGTTATTTTTAGTCCTAAATAGTGCTAGTTTATTATTTAATGTCGTTGTGAAAGATTGGTATAAGTAATACAGATATATTTTAATAATAGTTTGTCAACGTTTTATTGGGCCACCCTGTATATGTATGTATTTCTCTATATAAGTATTTAAATCGTTGTCTAGCATCCATAGTACAAGCTTTGCTTAGTTTGGGGCTAGGTGGGGTTTGGTATGTGTGAAATGTCCCAAGATATTTATTATTATTTATTTATTTATTAAAATAATACATAGATAAGTATTTCATTACAATAAATAGGTATATCAGACTGGTTGGTGGTGGTTACTTGATTACACAGAGAGCTGTGATGTAATTCCGCCATTACCGCTGATGTCGAAAAAGTGGTCGGCATTACACGGGTGAATTAATGGAGCGAGGTGAATCGCGAGAACCGGAGAAGTCACATTATTCATGTAATCGTTTGAAGTACTGAATCTGTCTTGTCACAGAGGTCGGAAGTACAGTAAGGGGTTTGTTTTGCGGAAATTGGCAAGAAGAAACGAGGAGATGAAAAATTAAGAAATCACAAGAACCCTTACTTTATGATATTATAAATACCGAAGTAACTTTCTCTGTCTGCCTGTCAGTTATCTCTTCGTGCTTAAACCGTTGGACCAATTTAGATGAAATTTGATTTGGCGATAGTGCCGGAGAAGGACGTGGGCTATTTTTAACCCGGAAAATCGCATGGTTCTCGCGGGAACATGATGACCAAATTCACGCTTCGAACGCTGGACCGATTTAGATGGAATTTGGCATGGAGATAGTTCGAGTACTAGGACGTATAGGTTACTTTTTATTCCAGACGCATATTTCCCGCATAAGTATAGTTCTCGCGGAAACGCGATAGCCAAATTCCACGCGGGCGAAGTCGCGGGCAAAAGCTAGTTAAAAAATAAAAAAGTCCCGTGATATACAAACACATAGCTTCCGTTTTCACCATTACAGTACGGAACTCTAAAAAAAGGATAAAAACTAACATTCTATCCTACTACCTCATGTAGATTTGATTGTTCAGTATTCCACAAAGCCCCGAAGTCGACGTTTTCGAGTGGGACGGTTATTTAAAATTACAATCGTATAGAAAGCGGTTTAATTTGTTATTCATAGATGGCACTGAATCGGGTGAGGCGTGAATTCATCAGAATATATTGACGTAACAGATTTGGTTCGTGAGATATTTTGACGTAACGTTCCTTTTGTAAAGTATACTAAAGTTGAGTATTTTTTACGCGTCGTTAAAACTGCTGTATTGAAGACTCAAAATTTGAATGATTGTAGGTAAGTATTGTTTTAAGGTAATTCGGACGTCAAGTAAATAAATAAAACAAATTCAACTCACAAAGCACCAGAACAACGCCACCGCCCAATTTGCACTTGACAGCAAAAAGCAATTCAAAGGACGGCGATAGCAAAAAGTTATTCGTCGAGGTGATGCGAGAATAATACGAAAAATGCTCTATAATTTCCATCTTAAAAACCATTCAGGTTAGGTCGAGAGCGTGCCCGAAACTGTCGTTATCCTGTGGAAATATGGCGGCTGCGTGCAAAGGGCGTTTTTCAACAAAGAATCTTGTGCGATAAGCCCGTTTTCAGAACATCTCAAATGGGAGAGATTGAGGTCTGAAAAACGCCTAATGCAGGTGTAGGTAAGTAATGTTAGATTTTTGTTGGATTAAATCGTTTTGTGTAGGTATTCTATAATCAAGATTTGTTTAATAGGTTCTTTACGCATTCGTGTATAGGTACTTGTATACGTTTTTTGTTAGTTGAAGATTAAATCAAATCAATCATTTTTTCAGCAAATTGGCCACATTGGGGCACTTTTACACGTCAGAAATGAATTTACTATGTATGTATGTCCGCATTTAACTCGAATAATACAGGTCAGATTGCAACAAAATTTGGTATGAGGGTAATTTATAACACTGGTCAACATATAGGCTACTTTTTATTCCGGAAAAACAAATAGTTCCCGCAGGAACGCCGTTACCGAATTCCACGCGGACGTTTGTTTTCAGTGTCGCTTATACATATATGTATAGACCACCGACCTTTTAATTTTCAATTTACAGACGCGACTTTTGTACAGACTTATTATTATTAAAGAACTTAAAGAAGAAGATAAAAATAAAGATAATACGTACTTATGTAGCTGACGTATATACAATATACTATTTTAAAATGGCATAGTACCTATTCAGATAATTCTTACTGACACAACTCTACATTTAGAACCTGCTGCGTTAAACGGAACGAATCCCACTTTTCTAAAGGAACCGTTACTAATTAAATACCTATTTTGAAACCTCACTCACTAAACCTTTTAAAATAACGGTATCTGAACAGTTCCCAGTACGCACGGCGTTTCTCAACTTTTCATACAAACGTAGTTTCGCTTTTATTCCCAAATTACTAAACAGATTGACTTGAAACATGATAGACATAATAAAATCGTTAATGTGAGTGTCCGAAATTAGTAAAAGTCATGGTATAAAATTACAGCCAAAAAACCGAATTTTGAAGTTTGTATGGAGGAAACTAAAATGCTCCTAGTTTCGTTGTTATTCAATTTATTACAATCAAAGTGTATATTGGACACTCATGCTTCACTATTACTTGTAAAATTTGGTGCCAATCTCATAAGTAAGTTTGTGAAATAAAACGTAACTACGTTTGTATGGAGAAAGGAGCGTACAAGGGACTCTTAATAATTAAGAGGAGGCAATTATTGGAATAGGGATGACGACAGGGTGAAGAAATCGAAATTCCAATTAGTCCGTCAGTCAGGTAATAAAAAAATATTAGACACGTATTTTTTGTTTTATCAAGTTAACAAAGAATGACTAAGTTAAAACGCATTAAAGTTGGAGAGTGGGGGCTAACTACGTCACCGTTAGGTATAAATGGAACCTAACCGTGACGTCACGCGACACTTCAACACAATATATCTCCGTATAAGTTTGATTACGTGAAAAAAGAAAAAATACGTGTCCAATACTTTTCAATAATCTTCCTGATAGACTAAGGAAAAAAAGTTGTCGTCATCCCTATTGGATCGTTTTTAACGTTCGAGTCAAGTTAAAACGCTTTAAGACAACAATATATCAGCACAAAAGTCTCGGTGAGCTTTTGAACACTGCGGACGCACACTGTTTCAAGAAAGGAAATTAAAAGGTTTTAAACTGCCTCAGACAGACGTACCAACGCTTTGAGCTTTAGTTGAAGCTCGAGTTAAAGAAATATTGGCTTTTAGCGAGCTTGTTCTGTCAATAATATATTAGCACAACTTTCTAAAGTCACTTTTGCAATTGAAGTTGGAAATGAATGTTTTTTTTTCTCCTCGCTTGCTCGAAAAGGGTTTCTTTGCCGCATTTCTAAGCACAAAAGTAGGTTTTCTCCTCTAGAGGTTTCTTTTTTATACCAATGGTATAGGCAAACGAGCGCACAGCCCATCTGATGGTAAGTGGTCACTGCGGCCCATGAACAACGAAATCATGATCCCCCATTAAGAAACCATAAGATCTCGAATGCGTTGCCTACCTTGAGGCCTAAGATGGATGGAATGCCTCTGCGCCAGAAATTTCACCGGCTGCCTTAACCCCCTACCGGAACACAACAGTGCGAGCACTGCTATTTTGCGGCAGGTCAGCGGGGACAGACGGTGGAACAGAACACATAATAACATAATTAACAATAAAATAATAATAATTAACATTAAATTAATATGTAACATATTTTTTTATTTCGAGTCAAGAAAAATTTTGCCAGTGTTGATAAAGTTGCCACAGGCAGGGGACAAGTTTTTATTTTTTTAAATGGTTTTTTCTCGTTGGTGGAGGTGTTTTTTTTTATGCCTATTTCAGTCGGCAGCAAATGCTTTGATATCTACTCTGCACTGGCAAAAAAACAACTTTGCCATACGGGTCATTCTACAAGAGTATCAACACTATCAAGCGCCGTTAGTGCGCATATTTTGTACAACGCTTTTAGAATCACTCGTATAACAAACTGGCTTCTGGATGTCTTACAAACCGGAAAAAAGTGCGTGTGGAAATCTGGAGGTTTTTGGGACAAACCTTGAGCATTTGGTTATCATCTTTCGGATCAAAAAAGAAATAAGGAAACGTTCTATCAATTTCTAAAAGACCCTCCCTTAATCAGTCTAGTCTAAGCACGTCGCACACAGAAATGGATTTGCCACATTGAAATGGGTGTTCCACGGTTAGCTCTGGCAACCCCACGGGGGAAGTGCGCGATTCGGGGAATTTACGTGTGATTTAGGGGGGTAATCTCAGCTCCACGACACAACTGTCATCTTGGGAAATGCTGAGCTTTTACAGTAGGGGAGTCGATAAGATGTTTTTGGAATATAGTCGCGCCAAATTAAGATGCCTATTTATACTAAATGCTTTCCATCCTGTCGAGTAAGAAGATCAGATAACAGTTACCGGTATACAAATATTGTTTTTCAGGCAACTATTAGTAAGACCAATTTAAAAAACATGCATCACCTCCAAATCTTTAATATTTTAAAGGCCAATTTAAAAAACATGCATCACCTCCGAATCATTAATATTTTAATTGGAAGTATAACTTGCATTTTTATCAGTCATGCTCAAGGATTTTTATTCCCACGCAACGTATGCATAATCTTAAATAAATACATTCAACAGCAATGAAATCGGGTCACTCTGTATAGGATTTTCTATAAAAAGTATCTAACCCGATATTATTGCTGTTGAGTGGTAGCCACACAGGTATCGAAAGTTTGCAAACGCTTCTGCCACCAGATTCTTTTTTGATGTCCTTTATTTCTTTCTATCATCTAACCACAGAATAATTAATAGTACTTACTACATACCGAATGGCCACAGAATCAACCACTTGAATCTAGCCGGCGCGCAACTCGCATCCAATTTTGGCCCTTACCGTCATTTGTTTCATCCGGATATGGAGAGTGGATCACTGGCCCGCGTAGTTCATACACACACATGTACAAGTGTACAGACGTCCTCGCACCTCGCACGCAAACATTGACACTTCATTCGAATTGTGTTAGAAATCGTGCTTTTATAAGCCGTGTCCGCCCTGAGATCTAATGCAAATCACAGAACGTTTAAGTAACTTCACATTTAGCATCGTGAGCTCCCCTACTATAACACGCAGTCGATAGACGCTGAAGGGCGTAATTTATGATGACTGAAAGGACATCTCAGCCATAATGGAGTGGGAATAGGACGGATTTAAAATGATGTAACACATTGTTGTCACGTTATGTGTGCGTTTGTTCCTTTTCTCTGAAGCTTACCGTACTTACGTTTCTTTTCAGTGAAATAAAACCGTTTTCTTTTTTTCAGAAATCTCCTTTACCACCACAAAAGCTTATTTTCGTCCTACTACTACTACTACTACTACTACAGCCTATTTACGGCCCACTGCTGGGCACAGGCCTCCTCTCATCACGAGAGGGTTTGGGCTATAGTCCCCACGCGGGCCCAGTGCGGATTGGGGACTTCACACACATCTTTGAATTACTTTGCAGGTGCGTGCAGGTTTCCTCACGATGTTTTCCTTCACCGAAAAGCTCAGTGGTAAATTCAAATTGAATTTCGCACAAAAGTAAAAAGCAGCATGAGAGGCGGTAGGTCGAACCACAAGGCCACCATGGCTTCAACACGGTTTCGGCTTCGGATTTTCGTCCTTAGTAGGACAGTCTTAGTAGGGTAGTCTGAGCAAAGTCCTTCACTGGGTTTGGGCTATAGTACCAACGCGGATCCAGTGCCGATGGGGGTCTTTAAGTTTTTTTTTATGTCACGAGCGTACAGCCCACCTGATGGTAAGTGATCACTGTGGCCCATGGGCACCGAAATCCTATGATCCTCTATTAAGAAACCTTAAGATCTCGAATACGTTGCCTAAGAACGAATGCCTTGAACTATCTCGGATGCGTTCAGGTTTCCTGCGAAAGTAACTCTGTCTGTTTGTCTGTCTGCCCGTCGACTTGAGAACCTCCTCCTTTTTTTTCGTCGGTTGAAATTGTTGTAAAAAACCTTTTGTCCTGACAATCCGAATATTTTGTGTGTTTTACTATTTAGAATGGATAGCTCTATTGATCTGAATACATTAAAAAACGTCCCGAATTAGCCATTCCATTACGTCACTTTTTGGTGTTTGTATTTCTACGAGGGACTAGAGGGACGGTGACTACGAGGGTGGCGTAAAGGATAATATTATTTCAATAGCAAAATCTGGGACATTTTTTTTTTCTAACAGGAATGAAGTACAAACGATTCTCAGTGAGAAGAACCCAAAAATGATTTTTACAAAAAAAATTGAAAACGCCCAGGTTCTAAAAATATACTCTCTCTAAACATCTAAACGTCGTTTTACAATTGGTAAAATACCGACTGTAATCAATTATGTATTTAACTGAAAGGTATTTTCATAACTATAGACTAAATATATCCCACCTTTGTGATAACGTTAGGCACTTAAACACGATTTCAAAGGAATTGATAATGAGAGAGATCGAGTGATAAAGGACTGTTTGCGAAGCAATCAGCTTTCAAAGCCTCCTTCATTTGCGCATTATTTCATTTATTTATTTATTTATTTATTTATTGGTTTACCAACAGTTATTACATCGAGTATAACAATTAGATGATACAAGTAAAACTATGCTAAATGTACAACCAGTTAAACATAAACACAGCTTTCACACAAATCATGCACGGAACTTAATTAATACTTCTTCTTCTATTAAATACAAGACTTTCGTGGTTACATTAAATGAGATTGCATGCACTACTAAATGTAATTAATATTAAATCACTTGTGATTGTTAAAAAACTTAAATATTTCTTTGCGAAATTTAGGTAATGTATCAGCATGGACATCCACGCAACTGCTACATGAGTTTATCAATTTACATAATCTAGGAATTGCAGAATTGGCACCTAGGACAGTGGTTCTCAGGGGAGGGCAAAGAGGCGTTATTGGGTGTCGGGGATATCTACGGGGAGCACGAAAGAAACAATTTTAATAGTTGAGGACAGTTTATGTGGCTCCTTATAATTTTATATCATCATCATCATTTCAGCCGAAAGACGTCCACTGCTGGACATAGGCCTACCCCAAGGCTCGCCACTCAGACCGGTCCTGTGCTACTTGCTTCCACCGGTTTCCCGCGACCTTCACGAGGTCGTCGCTCCATCTTGTTGGAGGCCTACCGACAGCTCGTCTCCCGGTTCGCGGACGCCACTCGAGAACTTTCCGGCCCCATCGGCCATCAGTCCTGCGAGCAATGTGCCCCGCCCACTGCCACTTAAGGTTCGCAATTCTTCGGGCTATGTCGGTGACCCCAGTTCTACTGCGGATATCCTCATTTCTGATTCTATCACGCAGAGAAACCCCGAGCATAGCCCTTTCCATTGCCCTCTGAGTGACTTTGAGCCTTCTTATGAGACCCATCGTGAGCGCCCACGTCTCGGAACCATAAGTCATCACTGGCAACACACACTGGTCGAAGACTTTCGACTTGAGACACTGCGGTAATTTGGACGAAAAGACACTGCGAAGCTTCCCGAACGCTGCCCAACCGAGTCGGATTCGACGATTGACCTCTTTCTCGAAGTTGGACCTACCTAACTGGACTGTTTGTCCCAGGTATAAGTACATAATGGTCGACAGCTTCGAGCGCAGAGCCTCCGATTATTACGGGAGTTGGCACAACATGGACATTAGACATAATTTTCGTCTTGTCCATGTTCATTTTAAGACCAACTCGATCGGAAACTCTGCTGAGGTCAGCGAGCATAGTACTGAGTTCTTCCATGTCCGTCCGACTACAAGACCAGACCACTAAGCCTATTCCACTGCAGCGGGGAGTCAGACAAGGAGACGTGATTTCTCCGAAGCTATTCACCGCTGCATTGGAGGATGCTTTTAAGGTGCTGGACTGGAAAGGTCGAGGCATCAATGTTAATGGCGAGTACATCTCTCACCTTCGATTTGCTGATGATATTGTAGTCATGGCTGAGACCATGGAAGAACTCAGTACTATAATTTTATATAAAAAAATCAAATCGATTGCAATTCTACGTGTAGATAGGGATGTCATTTTAAAATATTTTAGTTTTTCTATGTATGAATTATTTTTCTTTCCAATCCCAGCAGATCGGGTCAGATGCCATAGGAAGCGTTTCTGCATACGCTCGATTCTTAAAGTATGCGTCGCATAATGCGGTTGCCATACCACACTGCCAAATTCTAATGTACTCCTTACTAAACTGTTGTACAACATTATTTTTATAGAATTTCTCTTTAATTGTTTGCAGTTTCTGATTACAAATCCCAAGGTCCTCGAAGCTCTTTTTATGACATTGTCTACGTGCGGTACAAAGAAAAATTTGCTTAAAAATCGTTATTTTGCGTTCATCATCGTTTATTATAGTCCCCTCGACTTGATAGTTTCTTTTAATTTTCAAGTTTCAGACGCGACTTCTCTTCTACAGACTTTTTATTAGTATAAATTTATATAGCAAAATTAAGGTACTCGATTCTTTATCTCTTTCCTTAACCTCATATTGGAAAGAAAGGTCACATTTCCAGTTAGTTCCTATTTCAATACCTATCCAGATTATTTCATTCATCGTCTGACTGATATATAAAGGATAGGCATTTTCTGAAGTGTATAAAAACTAAAAACTAAGTCCAAATTTCCTTTTTCGCTTCTAATCTATGATAACTAAACATTGAATTAACGCCTTGAAGGAAGTGACGGTCGTTAGGTACCTATATAATGAATAATTTCCCAGTTGGATCGCAACAATCATTCGCACCAAGGGAAATCAAACGGAATAAATGCGATATGTACTCCGGAAACAGCTCGCGAACAGTAGCACTACCATAAGTGTACAGTGACCGTACTCGCTAGCGACTACGTAAACGATTTGTATGAAGAATTTTAGTTCAACGAGTGACCGCCAGGGGCGCTGTACTATTCTTCATACAAATCGTTTACGTAGTCGCTAGCGAATACGGCCACTGTAAACTCATGGTATTGCTACAGGACTGTAGCATTTACTTATACATTGAGTAAGTATGTTTGATAAAGTGACGTAAATTCACATACCGAGCCGAGACTTAGGTACATTGATCTATTATAAGTAAGGATTCACAATCTGCCGGAGAAAAAAACGGGTGCCCGAACTGTTTGGCGCTCAGTAAATTTGACACTTAAGTCTTATAGTGTTAGGTTTACTTTTGTGTAAAATATTTATCTTGATACTTATTATAAAGAGGCGTTATTAGCATATTGGAACGTATTTTCTAATGTCAGTTTGCTCCATATATTTTGACACATTCTGTTAGGCTAAGTTCGTACATATGTTATTATAGGTCGATGCTTAGGTAGGGAACTGAGAAGAGGGCGCTAACGATGGGCGACATAATAAGGCTCTTGATCAGGAAATTAATGATGATATCCGCAGTAGAACAAGGGCCACCGACATAGCTCGAAGAATACCGATCCTTAAGGGCGAGGCACATTGCTCGCCGATGGGGCCAGAAAGTTCTCGAATAGCGTCCGCGTACGAAAGACGAGCTGTCGGTAGGCGGAGACAAGAAGAACAAGATGGAGCTATGACCTAGTGAAGTCTATCGGCTGATATGATGAGGATGATGACTGTGCACCGAGGCGTCAATGCCTGTCGGCAATGGGTGCCATCTATTTGGCATAATTCTTTTTGTCCGAAACTGTTTACGCATAACAGGCTTCGCATAATTTATTTACGCCGAATCTTGACTTTGCCGAATTTTTATTAAGCATAATTCTTAATTGGCCGAATGGGTGTTTACCCGAATATTGTGCTGGCATAATGTTGACTTGGCCGAATTTTATTATGCATAATATTGTTTGGCATACTAGTAATTTAGCAGAATTTGATAGGCCGAAATATTGTCCGAATTTATGTCCGAAACAACAATTAATGTAGGGAGCGCCAAAGTTCATATAAAATTGCTAGTCCGAAAACTGCAATTTCGAAAATGTATGTCATAAACGATTTAAGCTAAGTATAAAATTTTGTATGATATAATTTGTTCAACATACTTATCTTTATTAGATAGAGTTCGGCAGTTCACGGTGTGCGGTAACGCCAAAGTTTGGAGCAAAGTCGACTCGATCGAAGTCGATAGGTTAGGTTAGGTTATTTTTTATATAAGTAAACGAAATTATCATTTAGTAAAAATCCCCCTTCTTCCTATTTAGATAATCATCGATGTTATACAGCATACTTATTTAATTAAATCGGCGAAAATAAAGGTATGCGAAAGTAGTTTTCGGCGAAACAAATTTCGGCGAAAGTAATTTTCTGCCTAAATAATATTCGGAATTCGAAAATTATGCGTGACTACTATTCGGCGTAAATAGATTATGCATAATAGAATTCGACGAAAAGTCATTATGCGAGATTAGTTTCGGCGTAAACACTATTATGCCTATACTGATTATGCAAAATCGAATTCTGCCAAAAAAAATTATGCATAAACAAGGGGAACCGTCTGCAATGTAGCCCTAAGCCTTAGGGCCTAAGGTGGCACGCCGCCGTTACAGGTGACTTCTAATCTACCTATTGTACTGGCTGCTCTGTGTGCTATACTTAATACAATTAATTACAGGCATCGGCATGGAACTTTAGCGGTGACCTTCGATACGCAGAAGTCAAAATTATGGTCTCATCGGCAGAGGGGCGCGGCACGCAGCGCGGGCGCTGTGCCGTGCGCGCACGCTTATTGGCCCTTCAGTCGTAAACATGCACAGAAATCCCCTCTACTTTTGCTCACCGCTCAAGTTACTATCGTCACGAGAGGTTGAAGTGAATGATTGCTTACTCAGCTACATAAAGTGCTATCGATCGGTACGAAAAAAGAACAATAATTTCAGATCCCGTTATCCATTACATACTTAGTATCGTATTGCGTGCGTGACATCAACTCTCGCGTGTTGGCAATGGGTATGTATATATAGATAGTTAAAGGAATAAAAGTATTTAGAACATGAATTAACGCAATCTAGTGAATATATGGGGATAAACGCTATCCTATTTTTTTCGATGTCTTACAACTTACCTCTAAATATCTATAGATCAATACCATTTTTAGGGTTCCGTACCTCAAAAGGAAAAAACGGAACCCTTATAGGATCACTTTGTTGTCCGTCTGTCCGTCCGTCCGTCCGTCTGTCAAGACCCTTTTTCTCAGGAACGCGTGGAGGTATGAAGCTGAAATTTATATCAATTACTCAGGTCTACTGTCCCTTGAAGCTGTGAAAAAATCAAACTTCTAAGCCAACGCAATCAAAAGATACAGCCGTTTATGCCGCAAATTTTCGACACTTGCAAGGGAATCAAAACCTACAGGGTGCTTCCCGTGAACTCAGAATCTTGAAATTTGGTACGAAGCAACGTCTTATAGCATAGATAAAGGAAAAATTACGAAAACCATAAATTTTTAGTTACATCACATAATAATTTTTTTTTTAATAATTTTAACCTTACTACCCATTTCCTCATAAACGCGTAGAGGTATTAAATTGAAATTCATACCAAATACTCAGGTCTATAATACCTTTAAGCTGTAACAAAATCAAACTTCTATGTCAACGCAATCAAAAGAAACAGCAATTTAAGCTGCATATTTTGAAACTCGCAAGTACTCGCAAGGGAATCAAAACCTAAAGGGTACTTCCAGTCGACCTAGAATCTTGAAATTTGGCATGAAGCAACGTTTTATAGCACACATAAAGGAAAAATTCCGAAAACCTTAAATTTTTAGTTACATTACAAAATATATATTTTTTAAGATCTTTGTCTTAAATTTATGCTACTCCATCTTTCCCCATTGTAATGTTATGAATTTCATTTTGCAATAAAAATACCATAGTTATGACTCGATTGTCGTAAAGAACGAACTTTGTAAACCTTACAGGTTTGTACGGAACCCTCGGTGCGCGAGTCCGACTCGCACTTGGCCGGTTTTTTTTTTAAATCAAATAAACAATTTTGTCGTGAAGAAAGGAGCAACAGATACTTTTAAAGAAACTTTCAGTTTGTAAATATTAGTATGTATGTATTCGAATGGCGTTTTGAAGTCGGATACTGACGAACCTAAAAAGGAAAAATCGGAACCCTAATTATCACTACTGTAACTGTCCGTCCGTCTGTGACAGTCAATTTGCGCCGAAACTATTGAACCGATTGACTTGCAATTTGTACGTAAGTATATCTTTGTAAGATAATGACCCGAAGACGAACATGTAACGTCAATTAATGAATATTAAATGAGGAAGCCGTGGTGGCCTAGTGGTTCGATCTACCGCCTCTCATGCCGAGGGTCGGGATTCGATTCCGGCTCGCACCTCTAAGTTTACTTACGTGCGAAATTCAATTTGAATTTACCACTGAGCTTTTCGGTGAAGGAAAACATCGCGAGGAAACCTGCACGCATCTGCGAAGTAATTCAAAGATGTGTGTGAAGTCCCCAATCCGCACTGGGCCCGCGTGGGGACTATAGCCCAAACCCTCTCGTGATGAGAGGAGGCCTGTGCCCAGCAGTGGGACGCAAATAGGCTGTAGTAGTAGTAGTAGTAAATGAGGACTTCAGTTTTTTTGAGTAAATGAGAAAAAAAATAATGAAAGTGACATGTCAAATGAGTATCTATTTTTTATGAGAATTTAAAATAAATACTATATTTTTTGTTATAATTTTATATCCAATCGGCCAAAATTACCCAGATCTAAACTTAAAAAAAAGAATACGAAAGATGATAGGATAGTTCTTGAACTAGAGAATACAGGAACACCTATAAAAAGTCCGTGGTATTTGAAATAATATAGAAAATAATCAACGAATGGAACTTCACCTTAGGTATATACTGTTTTTTTCTGGGCAGAAGACATAATGGATTCGCCATTTTTATATTCTGCGTGATTTGGTGACTCTTAGAGATTTGTTCAAATCTCTGTTTTGGCCATTTCCCTGCGACGTATACTAAACTTACTAAGAGATCTTCTACTATCTAAAGTCCCGCGCCTTCACATTTCAAAACGCTTCAATTTCAATTTCAACGCGCCAACACTCTCAAAGCATAGTTGATGGCTGTCTCAGCACGCACACATGTGTTGAGAGTGTTGGTGGTGCTTTTTAAATACATTGAAGGGTTTTGAAATGTGAAGGCGCGGGACTTTAGATAGTAGAAGATCTCTACTAACTTACTTACTTTAGTAGGTATCCGGTTTCCTTTTTGTGATTTTGTCCGTTCCGGATTTTGTCCGTTCATTATCTTTAATACTTTAGCGATTGATTTTTCTCAGATATTGAAAAAAGTGAATTCGGGGACCGGAAAATTAAGGGTTCAGATTTTTTTTACGGTGTTACTTTAGGGAAGTCATTAGAGTTCTTCTTCTTTTGTACGTAAATGAAAATGAAAAGTTTTCTAAAAGCCTTCTTTGCATATTAAGTTCGGTATTATTTTGTCAAAGCTTTAACAAATTGTAATAACTGTAGCTACTTATGTTGTTATTAAATTACCCGATATTAGGGATGTCGCAAAAATTCAAGCTATTAGTTCAATTTCGCCAATTAATTTTGTCATTTGGGAATGCAATTGATTATCGATCTCATACTCAAATATAAATAGTATATTTCCAGTTTTAAATAAATTGACGAGAGAGAACGAGTTTTTTCATAGTACCTACTGACATATTACTTGTGGCTTATTTCCGTATCAATAAAATCTTTTCTTGGTGTTATTAGTGGACTAAAGAGTTCCAAAGTTTATAAGATTAAGTGACTTTTCTATAGAGGTGCTAAAATACAAATGTAGACCTAATGATAAGTGTGTACAAGTCACGTGACCGTATGTATGTCCAGTTTTACTCTAAAACTACGGTTTGCCACAGCATTTGGTATGGGGATAGATTATAACACGGGTCAACATAATATGTACGCTACTCTTTATCCAGAAAATATCCCTGAGAATGCTATAACTGGATTCTATATACGTGGACGAAGTCACGGGCAGAAGCTAGTGCAATGATAATCGCTTTCAGCTTCAACACACTCACTACACTTTCCCAACAAACAACGAAGTAACAGACTCAACTCTACGAGATAATAACAGCGACTTACAACGGAATACGAGTACATAAACGTCGCACAGGTTATAGAGTTCTCGCTACTTTAATAGTAAAGCGTTCCTGTCTTTTGCAATAAAATGGAGTTTCCTTTGACTGAAATACACCAAGTGAAACATCTTACTTAAAGGTGTCTTGGACCAGAAAATTGAAATAGTATTGGATCAATTCGCAGCGCCTTGACTCTGCGTTAACAGGGTTTACTCCGAAAGTTGGCAACGTCGCTGACGCGTTTTCATTAATTTCTGAATATTACTGAATGAAAACATTAATTATCGCTCTATGGCTGAATAAAACATTGAGTATGGATTGCAACAATTATCATAGGGACACGAAATTTTTAGGATTATGGAAGTACTATCTTTTGAAAACTTCCACCATCGCATTTTAATGTAATCTTATCTTTTGAATGCCTAACCAACAAATATACAACGAGACGCGCCATTCAACCATATAATGATAACTTCTTTTTTAATTCAGTAATATTAAGAAATTAATAAAAACAGCGATATATTTGACAGCTATATGCGACGTTGCCAACTTTCGGGATAAACCCTCTTTAGTTGATACATCGTTATATCGCATATGATATGGTTAAATTCAACACTTCCTTTATATGAACGAGGTCATAATGAGTAGGTAGGTATGTACAGCGGTTTTGATAATATCTCGAATACGGAGATCGAAGTAAGTACATAGAAGAAGTAAGGTAAACTTAGAATGACAACCTTCAAAAAAATCAGCGTACGCCGGAAATAAGTGTTAAATGCGATAATAGATGTCGCTGCCTAGGTAGCCTGCATACAACTTTGAAGTCCATGAGCTACATCTAGATGGCGCTGTACAGGCGAAGTATGAAAATTTGAAGCTCCTTAGCTATTTCCGATGTACGCCGTAATGTAAGGAGATTGACAGTCTTTTATAATAGCGCTTATACACCAAGTAAAACCTGGAACTAGCTTCTTGAACAAAATTCATTAAGAAACCTCCCATAAGCACTATGAAATTCACCACCACCACCACCACAACAACAGCCTATTTAAACGTCCCACTGCTGGTCACAAGCCTCCCCTCATCATGAGAGGATCAATGAAATTCATAAAAAAAAACTAAGGCTGCTACTAACACTACGACTATACGAGTATACAAAACTAGCTTAACCGCGGGAGCTATGCGTTTTTCCGGGATAAAAAGTAGGCTATGTCCTTTCCCGAGACCCCAACTATCTCCATGCCAAATTTCATGCAAATCAGTCAAGCTGTTGAAGCGTGAAGAGGTCACCAGACAGACAGACAGACAGAGTTACTTTCGCATTTATAATATTAATATGGATATGGATAAATGGATAACGCCATCTCTTTTTAAGTAATACTACAGAAAAAAGATGGCATATCATGTAAGACTTGAATGAGATTTATAAAACAACAGTAATACTGAAAATGAGCCTTAGCCCATTTGCCTTATTAGCTGGTCGGATTCTTCCCTCCTCGTCTCGATTGTTTTTATCTCTGATGGAGAGACAACAGTGGTTGCGAAGTTGTTTGTAGAATTACACTACAATTCAAGAAAATTGTTTGATTTATTTTTAAGTAGCTTCTATATCGTTGACTCTAATTTCGGATTTCTTCATTTCTAATTATATTATAAAACTATAGCTACTTTGCCCGCGTGGAATTCGGTTATCACGTTCCCGCGGGAGCTATGCGTTTTCCGGATTAAAAAGGTAACAGACAGACAGACAAACAGAGTTACTTTCGCATTTATAATATTATGTATGGATTGATCGTTTGTTGAAATGAATATCAGTTTAAAGTTTGTAGCAATGATAGATAAGTTTTACAGTTAGTCTTATTATTTACACAAACACAACCTACCACATAAAAGCACATTAACCAATCCCCGCGACTGGGAACCTTATTGTCTCAGCGCAAAAACCTTGAACCCGGTAATAAATCACACGGCTATACATAATCACTGGTCGTATTACCATATTTCCATCCCGGGGGATATCCGTCTAAATACCTAAGGCCGCGGACACAATGTTCAAGATTGTTTAACACGTCAAACGGAATTGTTCGGATGAATGCACAATTGCACATTGTGCATTAGCTAAGTATAATAAACAGTTAGATCGACGCGTCCTACGTATACTAGTGCAAGTGCAAAATCGTGATTAAACAGTAGAGCTGTGCAAAGGTTCTTAAACTCATAACTTTTTTGTTTCTGAAGATAATTCGAAAACTAATAGGATTTTTTGTACGAAATGTTTGTGGTAGCTACGAGTAAATATAAGTATTGTAATCATAAATCTGCAAAACGAAAATCTTAAAAATGTCACTTACACCAGTATACACAGAGGGTGTCGAGATGATCATATCAATATGTTAGACACCATTTCTTCGGATCTTCACTTGAATTTCCTGTTGATATTTTGGTGTGAGTAACTTGTGTTGGTGTGGGGTGTATCGCTACTGGTACGAAATATCTATTAGATACAATACAATACAATACAATATACTTTATTGAACACCACACAATCAAGGAACAGTAGATATAATATAATTACACAAAAAGGTATGGCATACAGCATAGATATATTGTGCTAAAGGTCCATCGTGTGATGTGCATCGTGTGTGTGAATAAATGCGAGAGGCAAAAGAACTGTATGTGTATACAGTTCTTTTGCCTCTCGCATTGATTGGATTCCCACAATCATTACCCTGGGGCGCTCTGAAAAAGGAAAACTTTTGATTGAATTAAACTGGTAGGATAGATAGATTATACCGCCAATGTAGCACCAGCCTAACCCACAGGATGATTGCGTAACGTTTTACGCGAACAGTCCGGATTCCAAGCGAGGAGCGGTTGACATTCTAATCACCCTGTATCTCGCAGGGTTGGCGCACGCCGCAAAAATTCACCCCCGGCTTAATTAAGGCGGTGTTTAATTATTTACTCTCGGGCAAAAATGTAAACTCATTGTTTTTTACGCTCTGTAAACGTGTGGAACTTAACATGTCCTCCGTTTTGTAGGAGCTTGGGAACTTAAATGATTTATTATTATTATTTATTTATTTATTTTATTAAAGAATACACTAGAACCTAAACTAGAAAAAGTGTCCCACAAAACAGTTTACACGGTTTGACTGTGGGATCGATCAGTCTACTCTCTTTACAAACAGGTAAGTACTCATAAATAAATCTTTAATGAAGATAAAATGTATATATTGTGAAATATGATTTATAAGTAAAGTAACTTTACAACTAACCATAACGCTAGAGGCGCGAGCGCGAGTGAGCGAAATACAGTATCCTAAGTGTACGGGCAATGTCGAAAAAAAAAACGAGTTATATTTGGCAACCCTACGTTCTCGAAGATAAAGCCTCGCTCGTTGTAGCTTATCAACACAAATTTCAGGTTACAACCAAAACAGCACGTAGCGGCTTTTAAAGTCAAGAGGCTCAATAATTAAGTATAGTTCGTATCATTTTTAAGAATAGACAGGAAAAATTATCATAAAGCTAAGTTAAGCGACTTTGCCTGTAAATATTTAAAATCTTATTATACTTTAAACGAAGTAGCTGTCTCTCGTATAACGATTTGGATGAAATTTGGAATGTAGGTTTTTTTGAGGGGACGAAAAATCGATAAGTAACTCGTTAAAGATTTCTCTTGGCTTTTTTAAACAGTATTTCAACGAAAACTGTTTGATTTTGTAAAGCTAGTAAAATATATGTTAATATTCATTAATCATTATGTTAATATTCATTATCGCACCCCCAGTACAACACTGTATTATGTCGAAAAATCTCAAAATCGACTTATTAATATAGTTGAATCGCCAAAAAATTGCCGAGTATACCACGAAGACCGGCGTATTTATATTCACAAAATAGCCCAACAGATGGCGCGCTAACTCTCTATTGGTGAAGACGCGCGGCCAGAGTCAATACCGCGAACACAAAATTATTTCCAGTTGCAACTAGTCCGCCTTAGGGAATAGCACATAGAGCTTTTACGCAACAGTGAATTATTTCGAAATAATATGGTGTTGTTGAATGCACTACAAAAATTACTCAGAGTTATTTAGTTTTAATTCAGTGTTGGTGACTGTGTTGATACAACGTATTTGATACTATGTCGAAATAGTTGTTTGTTGTCTACGAAGGTAAGATAGATTTTTTGCATTATTCCAAAATGGTTCAGTATTGCTCGTAAAAGTTGAAAATCTGTGAGATAATACACTATTGATGGTAAATATAAATTATGCCATAACTTTGTAAAAACATTATAATATATTATTTTTTATACTCGAAATTCTTACTTACATTATACGTTGAAAGATATAGTATTTACAATTTATATTGTTCTTTATTTACAAGAAGATAAATGTATTTTTTAAGATAATCCACTATTGTTGAATTCATTAAATTTGCTATTGTTACTTTTGGCCGATGAAGAGGGGTCGTGGTCTCCTGCTGCTTGAAAAGGAAATAGAAGCAACCAGACATTCTGTTCAACAGGGCTGCGTGGAAGAGGAATTCGAAAATTCAACCGTTGCAGCACTAAGCGATGAGAAGTCATTGGTGACAGCATCAGCCGGCCGGTGGAGCATCCGATAGGGAAGAACTTGTTCCCGTTTATCTGATCATATCGATGATGAAGACTGTATAGATGATTCGGATCCTGCTCCTACTTATTGTGTGCCTGTTACACAAATACTCGCCATCTTGTAATACCTAGAAGATCCAAGAATCGTAAAAAGTTTTTAAAGGCTACGCTGAGCATTTGTGACGGATTAAGTGAAATATTAAGAAGGCTGTTTTAAAGAAAACAGATTGTGGTTTTATGGAATCGGATTGCACCTATCTTGCATTAAAATCTATTATCATAATTTCATTCCGGATAGCAATGGTTGGCAGAAACATCATTTTGCATAATTACTTTTCGCATTATTTTCTTCGCATATTATCATTTTGCATAATTTTATAAAGCAGAATAGCTCTTTGGCATAATAATATTGCTAAGGCTTAATATTCATGTGGCCGAATAGTCCAATCGGCGGAATTTGTTTAGCATAATAATACGTCGCATAAAGGTACCTAATAATATGGATTGTTATAAGGAAGGTTTTGGCGGGAGCAGGCCTTCTAACCTAACCTACCCGAGTCGGATTTTCTCCAAACTATGGTATTTCCGCATACCGTGAACTGGCATTGTTTTAAAATATCAATCTCGACACGATGTCTAACTCAGCAATCTTTAATTCGGCGAAAATCATTTTCTGCTATTTATAATTCTGCGGATTTAAAATCGGCGACATGACTTTTCAACCATTTGAAATTTTGCCATACGAATATTATGCTAACTGATAGTTATGCTAAATATATAATTATGCTAAAATAATATCATTCGGCTAAACAGATTTCTGCGAAATATGTTATGCTAGGTGTATTTCGGACTTCCAATACTATACGAGATAGATGCTTCCTTATGGAATCTGAAAGTCGCGGGAAGCATGGTAATCAGCGCAAATTAGACTCAGCTATAAAAGATAGTGTGACTGATTTTATAAATTCTATTCCTAGAGTATAATCTCATTATCTAAGAATCCAAAACGGATATTATGTACCTACTTAGTTTATGTTCAAAATATTAGTAAAATTTTAAAAAGTTTTGTCTTTCATTTAAATTCAAATTTATATTTATTATATTTTAGAATAATTATAGCCTTTTTAGTTAAAATACCAATATATTTTGTTCATTTATGATTACCTAAAGCTTCACCCTTAATAGGTGTTCTTGAAAACTAAACAAATGGGTGGTTATTGTATATTGAATCTCAATAAAAAAACAGTAGAATAATAGCGCATTATTTCAAAATTAATCAATACAAAGTGCGTAACTCAAAATAATCATTTATGATTTTGTTCAATCATTCCACAACAGTGAATTAAGTCAAAATATACATATTATGCTTTATTAACGTCGTTTGAATCGTCTGAACTATTATAATGCAGATACGCATTGGATTCTTTACATGCAATGTTCAAGACATTTGCAATAACTTTGATATAACACAAGATAACGGTTTTTCATCGATTTTGAGAAATGGGCTATTTTGACTTAGTGCAGTGTTGTACTGGGGGTGCAATATATTATATGTTAATATTCATAATATTCATTATGTTCATTATGTTAATATTCATTAATATGCTTAAAAAACTTGCTGTTTCATAAAGTATATAGCATTTCATGAAATCATTTGGATGAAAAGAAAAACGTGAATTTGCGTCTTCTAATCCTATTTAAACGGTTCTATATGTTTAGTTTTTTAACTTAATACTCATACTAAAAAAAATTGCCGATTTAAATTGTTCACGAAATGTGGGTTTTTTTAAATCTTCATTTATCTGATTTTCTACGTTTATCGCCCACATGCCACGGTCGTGCTTCTCGCTCCCTCCAATATGCAAACAGACATTCTCCGCTGAGACAGTTTCCTGCCTAGATGGCTCAAGGTCATTAGCTCTTCTCAGCGTCTTAAGACTCGTTAAGGTTTTGCTATGGGATAAAAAGACGTTTTTGTTTGGGATGACGGCTCGGCGGCCTTATTTTACGACCATGAGTCCGTCAACTATGCTTGAATCATGAATATAAGGAATTATAAAATTTCAAACGTGTTGCTAACTTATTTCCAGTTTTCCGCAGTGAGAAATAATAGGAAAAATATTTCCACTAGGCAGCACAGTAAAAGGTGCGGACTAATTCTGACTGAATTCCCACAATTCAGATTTGCACTGCAGACTCCCCATATTTGTACTCACTGCGGACAACTGAAAGCCGATTGAATGCCTCTACCTATATTGGTAATTGGAAAGGCAGACTGCAGGTATTCGTTTCCGAATTTCAGTACGTCTAGTTCATGATCTTATGACTATCATTACTAAATATAAAAAAATGCCATGAATTTGAAATTTACATTTAAGTAGATCGAATTGTTTCAAACCAACAATCTTGACCATTAACTTTGATTTAATACACTAAAACTCCAATCCAATAGAGTCCATTAAACTTAATAAATCTTTTAAATTAATAACACAAAATTGTACATCGATGTAAACCACATAACCACTTCATTTAACCTTCACTAACTTAAAAGCCTTTGACCTAAAACGCACAAATTGATTATGGAATTACTTTACGTCCCCATACGACGGAATAAAATAAAAATATCAGAATTACCCACGTACCTCCGTATATAGTTCCTTCGTTTCTGTACCTGGAAAGGGAGCTTTAGTCCTTTAGTAATAGAAGTATTATTGGTATGGATTGTATCGATGGCAGCGTTTGATTTAGGGCCAGTCGTAAAAATGTGACGAAACAGTACCAGCCTGGGACAGATACGGTGTAACGGGCCGAGTATGTCGCTTGATCTATTGCGCCGATGTTTAATACATCCGCTGGATCGTGCCTAGCTTACAAAATGAGGCCAGGCTGTGTTTAGGCCTAGTTTTAAAAACTATTTTAGGTAATATGAGAAAATTTGTTGTCTCGCGAGGTCTAGGACGTGAATAGTATTTGGTTGCTCAAGTGAATCGATGTAGAAAAATATAGATATTAGAACTCGGTTCCCCTTGTTTACGCATAATTTTTTTTGGCAGAATTCGATTTTGCATAATAAGTATATGCATAATAGTGTTTACGCCGAAACTAAACTCGCATAACGATCTTTCGTCGAATTCTATTACGCATAATCTATTTACGCCGAATGGTTTTCACGCATAATTTTCGAATTTAGGCCTAGGAATTTTAGGCCTAGTTTTAAAAACTATTTTAGGTAATATGAGAAAATTTGTTGTCTCGCGAGATCTAGGACGTGAATAATATTTGGTTGCTCAAGTGAATCGATGTAGAAAAATATAGATATTAGAACTCGGTTCCCCTTGTTTACGCATAATTTTTTTTTGGCAGAATTCGATTTTGCATAATAAGTATATGCATAATAGTGTTTACGCCGAAACTAAACTCGCATAACGATCTTTCGTCGAGTTCTATTACGCATAATCTATTTACGCCGAATGGTTTTCACGCATAATTTTCGAATTTCGAATATTGTTTAGGCAGAAAATTACTTTCGCCGAAATTCGTTACGCCGAAAACTACTTTCGCATACCTTTATTCTCGTCGATTTAATTCAATGAGTATCCTGTATAACATCAATCATGATATTAGGGGGAAGGGGATTTTTACTGACTGATAATTTAGTTTACTTATATAAAAAATAACCTAACCTAACCTATGCTCCAAACTTTAGGTGTTACCGCGCACACCGTCCCTACATAATTTGTTATTTCGGACATAAATTCGGACAATATTTCGGCCTATCCAAATTCTGGTAAATTACTAGTATGCCAAACAATATTATGAGCACTAAATAATAGGTAATACAAACATAGACATCCTCTAAGAAAGTATTGGAAATTCCACCGCTAAAGATGTAAAAAGATGGTTGAAAACGTGTATGTTCTAACCGAATTCAACGCGCGGGGAGATGATAGTTTGTTTATGTGATAACATAAAAACACTTTTAGCATTATAGTACCTATTTATAGTACTCTCTGCATAAGAAGCAGTAGGTAAAATCACTAGGCTACCTTCTTTTCCATTCAATTTTGATTCAGTATTAAAAATAAACACTACATGACTCACTTACTATAAAAATCCCACTTGAATGACCTTCTTTCAGTATTCACAGACCAGCAGGCTCTACGAAATAAGATCAAGCTTATATCTTCGACCAAATTTCTTCCAGTCCCAAGAGCCCGCCTCTAATCTAACATTCCACTTATTAGGTCTAGCCGTTTGGAGAAAGCCTGGGCGGAAACTTTCCGTATAAGTTACTTATTAAATTGATTCCGACGATCTGGTGGAAAACTTTTGATTTATGTGTAATTTCTTGGTTGAATTAAAAAGTAGATTTATAAGTAATGCAATTTGCCAGTTAAGAAGATTCGCAGTTAAAATATTTAACTGCTATATTAAATAGGTTAAAATTATAGTCATGAATATGAGGATCACATTACAAGAAGCAATAAAAGCTAAATTGTATACTTGATGATATTGGTACGTATTGGCCTACAATCTTGAAGCTTTCTACAGGATCTCTTTACATGGTATGGCAACATCAAAAAAGGATTTTTTTGTGTTATTCTCCTAAGGTAGTTAATTCGTCCTTCTGGAGAATTCCGGAGATGTGGGGGCAACGCTCCTCGGGAACCTCGCTCCAGGAAGTAGCAGAAGTAACACTACCATCCCATACTTCGCAAAATAGGCGCAAAAAACCAGCTCGCGCAAACCTTAAATAATGTTAGGATTTGATGTAGAACGGTTCCCCTTGTTTACGCATATATTTTTTGGCAGAATTCGATTCTGCATAATCAGTATAGGCATAATAGTGTTTACGCCGAAACTAATCTCGCATAACGATTTTTCGTTGAATTCTATTATGCATAATCTATTTACGCCGAATAGTATTCACGCATAATTTTCGAATTCCGAATATTATTTAGGCAGAAAATTACTTTCGCCGAAATATGTTACGCCGAAAATTACTTTCGCATACTTTTATTTTCGCCGATTTAATTAAATGAGTATCCTATATAAGTAAGGAGAGGGGGGATTTTTACTAAGTGATAATTTCGTTTACTTGTATAAAGAATAACCTAACCTAACCTATGCGAGTCGACTTTGCTCCAAACTTTGGTGTTACCGCACACCCTGAACTGGTGAACTCTATCTAAAGAAGATAAGTATGTTGAACTAATTACAACAGCCTAGGAGGCCTGTGCCCAGCAGTGGGCCGTAAATAGGCTGTTGAAGTAATTATATCATACAAAATTTTATACTTAGCTAAAATCTGTTTTCGGACTAGAAGTTTTATATGAACTTTGGCGCTCCCTACATTATTTGTTGTTTCAGACATAAATTCGGACAATATTTTGGCCAATCAAAATTCTGCTAAATTACTAGTATGCCAAACAATATTATGCATAGGTACTAAAATTCGGTCAAGTCAACATTATGCCAACACAATATTCGGGTATACACCCATTCGGCCAATTAAGAATTATGCTTAATAAAAATTCGAAGCCTGTTATGCGTAAACAGTTTCGGACAAAAAGAATTATGCCAAATAGATGGCACCCATGTAGAACTTGTCGTCATTGAGTTCTGTTGTTCTCTGTAGTCCCATGTTAAGCATAAAACGAATTTCTGCCAACACAACCATGATTACGAATACTTAAGTCGGCAACTTTGCAGAATTAATTCTATCCGAATCACGGGCCATTTTCATCATCGAATTGCAAGTCAGTGTTGCCATCTCGTTGATTAACAGGTTGATAAATTGCCCACTCATTTAGCGATACCTACCCCTGACTTTTTATATCGCCTTGAAAAATTATCTTGAAAATGTTGGACGAATCCCAATTCATGACGAGGGTTTGTTCGGGAAGTTGCTGAAAACCTAGTAATCCTGACTTTATCCGGTCATAGGTAGGTACGAAGGTTATTTATGAATACCTACAGTTCTCAAGTCGCTGTATTCCTGAAGCCTTTGGGTCTAAAGATTTTTACCGAGTTGTTATATAGGTAATTTAGTAACTCAAGCTTTTGGTTTTCACAAAGTATTTTTGACTTTCTCTGCATTAAATGTTATCGACATTTCAAAACTTTTATTGAAAGGTTAATGGATAGTTTATTCAGAAAAAAATAAGTTAAAAATTAATCTACAAATAGCATTTAAATTTACCGAAATAAAAAAATAAAACTTTACAATAACCTAAAAACCTATATTGAAATATTATATAGGTAGTATTATATAGTATAAGATAAGAGATCGAAACTGGCACGATTGGAGTTACTAGTCAACAAACTACACTGAAAAGCAATGAAAACAAAGTGACCCGTTTTCATTGCTGTTGAGTATATTTTCATGAATTTCATCACAGGTACCAGAATCTTTTAAATGTTTACGAATGCCATTAATATCTCTAAGACGAAAAAAAAAACCAAATAAACCGGAAAACGAAGCAACGATTACTTTTCTCATTTTGCGACTTCGAGCTCATCGCCAAGGGAAACGGCGTGCTTACGAATTTAAGGATGCAATATATATTTATATACGCGGCCGAGATATTTGCTGATATCCGATAGTTCATAAGTCTCAGGGTTTCTCCAATTTTTCCCAGTAATAAGGAAAGTAGGAGTGATGGATCGCTGGTTGTAAAACAAAAGTTTTTTCATACTCCTTGTTTTTTGGGACGAGATAAACACACCCCGGGCTGAAGCACTTTTTAATGACGGCGTAGTTTTCTCGTGAATGTGGAGTAGCGATGCGAAATTTTCACGTATATGGACGACATGATAATTTTCTAGGGATCTTGTGGATGATGTTACTGTTGCAAATCTTCACGAGACATGATTTTTTATAAAGGACTGCTGTGAAAAGCTAATGCTATTTCATTCTTCATTTTCTTAATATTATGTAAACATAAGGAAAGGGTATAACGTATAGCGTTAACTTTTTATGCGTGTTGATTGGATTTTAGGTTTTTTTACTGACATCAAAAAATTAGGTTATCAATTCTATAAGTGTTTAATAATTAAACACTTCTAGGATTGATAAAATTGTGTATGTAATTTAATTTAGGTAGGTAGTTATATCCCCAATAAAAAAAGTATTTTAGCTATTGTTATTTTTGCTTTGAGTTTTCCAAATCAATCGAAGACAAAAACAAGAACTTTGTCAAGACGATTGGACAATTACAATAGGGATGACGACAGGGTGAAGAAATCGAATCTCTAACTAGTCACCGTTAGGTATAAATCGTACCTAACCGTGACGTCACGCGACATTTCAACTCAATATATCTCCGTATAAGTTTGATTACGTGAAAAAAGAAAAAATACGTGTCCAATACTTTTCAATAATCTTCCTGATAGACTAAGGAAAAAAGGTTGTCGTCATCCCTATTACTCAAAATAACCAGTGTAATTAATGTTTTATTTATAAATAAAGCGAGCTTAATCAATTTAGGGGCCGTCTTTTTAAGTGGCTCCACGGAACCCGATTAGCCTGTTATAAATACAAATGGTTCGGTGAAATAAATTTAATTCGGACCGATTGTTTTCGGGAGATAAATGTTAATTGCCACGACACAATGGGTAATTAACGATTCAATTTGAATTCGCAATCGGTGTAAATTTTTCAGTGTTGCAACTGGGTAAACACCTGTCTTCCATTAAGTTGTATTTTTAACCTCCAAACGAGAGCCGTTTTCAGCTTTCAGACGACTGATGCTATTAGTTTTCGTTTGTATTTTTAGCTTTGATAGTCGGACTATAAATTTTTACTTATAGGTTTGTGTACTTACTATCTTTGTTAATTTTTCGCTTGTTTGGTCAAGCGTTATAAGCGTGAAGAGGTAACAGACAGACGGACGGACAGACATAGTTAAGTTACTTTCGCATTTATATTATAAAGTGTGGATTAGGTATATCACGATAATCTGTTTTTGATCAGCGCCTCCGTGAGTGTAATTAACAACCGATTAAAATCCTTTGAGAGTAGACCTCCAGATTTTTTTTTCTGGACCCTTCGAGACTGTATACATCTCTAAGATCTTAGATTTAAGTTTAAGTAATGTTGGTATGTGTTTTGCATTATATGTATTTTATACATAACAAGATGGAGCGACGACACCGGTGGAAGCAAGTAGCACAGGACCGGTCTGAGTGGCGAGCCGCCACTCAGAAGGCCGCAGAAGGCCTCCCCCAAGGGAGGCCTTCTGCTGAGTTTGTTGCGGCACTTCCTCTCAAGCAATGGGTCTAGGAAGCGCTGGTAAATTCATTTCTAACGTGTAAACTTGCCCATATATGGCCAATTTGCTGAATAAATGATGGATTTGATTTGATTTGAGATATTAATATCGTAACGAGCAGAGACTTTTCAGGACTAAATTAGGGCCACGAAACTTGTAAAATGGACACTTATTAATATAACAAACATTATGGATCAATGAAGTTTTATTACAAAGTTTTCACTACTACTGTTACTACAGCCTATTTGCGTCCCACTGCTGGGTACACTGTACAGGCCTCCTCTCATCACGAGAGGGTTTGGGCTATAGTCCCCACGCGGGCCCAGTGCGAATTGGCGACTTCACACACATCTTTGAATTACTTCTCAGATGCGTTCAGGTTTCCTCACGATGTTTTTATTCACCGAAAAGCTCAGTGGTTTCAGTTTTCACTAACTGGGAATTTATTAGTAACAGATTAAAGAAAGCCGTGGTGGCCTAGTGGTTCGACCTACCGCCTCTCATGCAGAGGGTCGGGGGTTCGATTCCGGCTCGCACCTCTAAGTTTACTTATGTGCGAGCCACTGTGCTTTTCGGTGAAGGAAAACATCGTGAGGAAACCTGCACGCATCTGGGAAGTAATTCAAAGATGTGTGTGAAGTCCCCAACCCGCACTGGGCCCGAGTGGGGACTATAGCCCAAACCCTCTCGTGATGAGAGGAGGCCTGTGCCCAGCAGTGGGACGCAAATAGGCTGAAGTAGTAGATTAAGTAATTTATCCCCAAATACATAGTGTCTTCAATTTATCAAGTAAAATTAAGCAACGCCCCGTAAATTTATACTAACACAACGAGCTTGATTCCTTTATTTCTTTCGCTTTGAAATTTCAATCTAGACCGATTCATGTTCCTCCGGACATTTACCGGCATACGTTACCCGCAGATTCATCTCGTATTCTTTTTGCACAAAACCTCAATCCGCCTAAAAGGAGTCCTGCTGCTAATGACGTCGGCGTCGCCTAATGAAATGTTATATCATCCGGAATATACCGGATGTGTCTGGTTATATCCTCCTTTGGTACTTGTGTTGATCTTATTATACTAGCTTCTATCCGCGACTTCACCATGTGGAAATGTAAGAAAAAACAAAAATTCAAAATTCAATCATTTATTCAGCAAATTGGCCAAATAGGAGCACTTTTACACGTCACAAAAAGAATTTATCAGCGCTTCCTAGACTCATTGCTTGAGAAGAAGCGCCGCAACAAATTCACGCAGAAGGCCTTTTTTCAAAATTTCCAGATAGTTACAAAAGTTACATTTGCATTACATGTATAAAATAAACATATAGGTACGTACTAAAATTACATTGAAGGGATGTATAGTCCCTAACTTAAACTTAAATCTAAGATCTTAGAGATGTATAGTCTAAGTCTTAGAGAAGTAAAAGTAAGGAGTATAAGAGTACTTAAGTACTTTGATTTACGACGCAGACTGAGATTGAATCCATACTAATCCATACTTAATATTATAAATAATAATAATAATAATAATAATAACAGATGTCCGTAATCTCACTCCATAGCCCGATTTTCCAGTCCACACCTCCCATCCACATAGCCCACTCCAAGTCTCTTCCTTCCTCGGCAATAGTTTGGCAACTGGGGAGGGCTGTCCGCCAGTACAGCCTCATGTTGTATTGGGAGGACAGATCTCCACAGTTGCGGCCATCTCACATTTATAGTAAAAGGTACCAAAAGCCTCTTCATGTTGGCTTCGGCCCCATGAATGCGAATGACCGGGTCCCCATGGGCCCGTGACATGAAAATGTACCAACAAATAATAATAATAATAATATATTTATTTCAGATAACCATGATCCATAATTAATACAGTTGAAATTGAAAAACTTATTCTAATCAAAATTAAATTATAAAACCTTATTTTAAAGTAACCTATCCCACACTAGTGGGTTATTTGTCATAATTGACCAATCCTATGAGCTGTTTAATCCAATGGTTTTGGACACGACAGTCTGGTCTTTCTGCAATGACCTTTAGGATACTGTTCCTACTGCCTCTCAAGCGCCCCAGCAGCGAAGCTATTTTTTTACGAATCACGGCGTGGAAGCCGTCTGTGCGGGTGCTCACAAACATCCCGGAGGCGCTGCAGTAGCGAGGCAATCCAAACAGCATCCTAAAAGCATTATTGTATGTGACCCTTATCCCGTTAAAAGCTCGTTTGGTGTACCGAACCCATAGAAATGTGAAAATGTGTTTGTTTGTGTATTTATTTGTTTGGTTGTTTGTCCTTCCTTCACGTCGCAACGAGTGGATATTTGGATGAAATTTGGTATGGAGATAGTTTGAGACATAGGATACTTTTTATCCCGACATTTCCACGGGAACGGGTCAAACAAATTTTTGAAAACTATAACTATAACTGTCTATGTACTTATAGTATTATCGGATACGCAAATTCCAAGTCTACGCGGGACGAAGTTCGCGGGTATCGGCTAGTGCTTCTATAGTCTAGTAATTTTAGCGTTTCTCTTACCTGCTTACTGGAACACAACAGTGCCAGTCACTCAGCCACAACACTGCTTTGGCGGCAGGTTAGCGGGTAAGATGGAGGTAGGTAGCCATCCGGACGGACCCTGTATCAGGTCCAGGTCCTTCCACTGGCGAAATTGATTAACAATTTTTTCAAGATATCATTACTATTCTATTTGCAATCAGTAGGTAATGATGGGGTTTAGAGTGGAATGTTCGTTTGCCTCGTGGAGTTCATTTAATAATATTATTTCCTACAAGATAAATGGGTGTTTTATACATAGCACAATAAACACGAGAGTTTCATGAATATTTTCAAAATTTGCATAATATTTAAATTCCTACAGGATCTCTCCGAATTTTTCCGGCCCGGGGTTATTCATGCCATCATCATTATCACGTAAAACCTGACGGTGCCGAAAAATATACACATAATTAAATAAAAAGCACTCAGCCGAGGGTTTCGTACTTATAAAACAATAATAGTACATTACGGACCTAGGGTGGTGAATTCGTAAATGACCCATATCGCTGGTTTCATAAATATGCGATCTGGGGCTTTTCAAATTACCGCCAGTGGTTTGTCAAAAGTTTTACGTCTTGCCTTGGCCAAGAAGTGAGATTTTCTCTCCGCGTAGCGGGCAGAAAATCCCACTTTACGGCCAAGGGTGATGTAAAAGCATTTACCTAATATAATCATCCGCTCGAGCGAGTAGAGCGGGTCCGCCGTCTCGAGGTAAGACAGCGTCGTCTAGTCGTCTACCTGTGCTAACATGACGAACACTCAGATGTACTCTTTGGGTAATAAAGCAATATAATACAAGTGTGAAACTAATCCATATATTAGTTTGTTGCTGAATTTAATTTTATAGTCGACGTGAAAAACAAGTGAAAGAATCATCATCATCATTTCAGCCGAAGGACGTCCACTGCTGGACATAGGCCTCCCCCAAGGCTCGCCACTCATACCGGTCCTGTGCTACTTGCTTCCACCGGTTTCCCGCGTGAAAAGAATATGTGACAGATAACGCACAGCTGAAACTATTGGTCGTAGTAGACTAAATGTGGCATGGAAGTTCCTTGTAGGAGTGTAGGGGAACACTAAGAGAGGCTATCTTCAAATTCCTAAGGGATTGGGAAAAAAAAGAGTTCTATGCGGGTTGTAAATAACGCGGGGATGGCTAGTTTATACACATAAGTGTGTAGAAAATGCCTCCGTAATAAGTATGAATAACTTAAAGTGTGAGGTAAAATCGAATTTGACTACCTGGTTACAAAAGCTTAATTATTACGATACAGGAAACCTTTTACCAAACAGCACTTGATCAAAACATTTTCTCTCACGTACACACCCACACACAGAAATACACACACACACCCACACACTCACCAACACACACTCATACCTCACTTCACTCAAAATCGCATACAAATATCCACTAGCATAGTAATTATCTTTGTGAACTTAAAATTTTAATATTTATAATTCTATACGTACACTTACCTACTTAGGTACTTTTTTCTCGTTGTGGCTGTGATCTCACTTTGTAACTCTCTCGGCTGGACACTGATGCTCAGGAGACAGGCCTTTGCCTAGTTTGGGTCCTCAGAGTTCAACAACTAATTTGTGCATAACAGCAACCTACATAAGAATTTGTATCTCTGGAAACTACAAAAAAAAGTGGTGTTGGTGCGGGGCGGTGCGTGTCGCTACTGGTACGTATTAGTTAAACTGTGCTGGTACGTATAAGATATACTGTGCTGAAAGTGACCAAAATCATTTGTAGGTAGGTAGGTACATGCTCTCTTTCCCTAGTAGGTGCATATAGGTAGTGAGTTATTGTCATCGTTAATAGTTTTACTACATTGTCTTAAGCAATTCTTCTTTTTTTGCGAGCCTCAAGTGTTAATGGGCCTGATAATAAGGCTCAAAGTCACACAAAGGGCAATGGAGAGAGCCATGCTCGGGGTTTCTCTGCGTGATAGAATGAGAAATGAGGATATCTCCAGTAGAATTAGGGTCAGCGACATAATAGCCCGAAGAATTGCAAACATTAAGTGGCAGTGGGCGGGGCACATTGCTCGCAGGACTGATGGCCGATGGGGCCGGAAAGTTCTCGAGTGGCGCCCGCGAACCGGGAGACGAGCCGTCGGTAGGCCTCCAACAAGATGGAGCGACGACCTCGTGAAAGTCGCGGGAAATCCGGTGGAAGCAAGTAGCACAGGACCGGTCTGAGTGGCGCGCCTAGGGGGAGGCCTATGTCCAGCAGTGGATGACTATCGGCTGAAATGATGATGATGACGACATGCTCTCTTTTCCTAGTGGGTGCATATAGGATGTTATTTTGATCGTTAATAGTTTACCTACATTGTCTTAAATCTTGAAAAATCTTAAAAATAGTAAGTAGTGTAGCAAGTCACGGGAATCCGGTGGATACCTGAGGCAGTAAGACCGGTCTGTATGGCGGGGAGGCCTATGTCTCCTATATAGGAATAAACTAATTTCATTTGAAGTGGCGATATACACTATACAGTAAGGATCTTCTACTATCTAAAGTCCCGCGCCTTCACATTTCAAAACGCTTCAATGTATTTAAAAAGCACCACCAACACTTTCAACACATGTGTGCGTGCTGAGACAGCCATCAATTATGCGTTGAGAGTGTTGGTTGTGCTTTTTAATTAATAATAAAAAATAAGCGTTTTGAAATGTGAAGGCGCGTGACTTTAGATAGTAGAAGATCTCTATATTACTTCTATACTACTAGGATATTATGTACAATTTTGCAAAGCTAGTAGTAGAATTTGGTCCGTTCACTGAGCAATTATTTTATCTCACACACGCTCAAATTACGAACCCCTATGCGTACATATTTCAACGCGCAATATTTTTGCCCCATCCCGCTACCCTGCAGGGCATCCTGCCCGTATAACGGCTGGTCATTAGTACGACTATCTTACATAAGGGCCGGTCGGAGGTGTACTGGGAGTGGATAATATCTGAAACCACACGCGTAGTCGTTGGAGTAATCGTGTTCTTGATTGGAGACCACGACAAGGCAAACGAAGTGTAGGGCGCCCTGTTGCCAGGTGGAGTGACGATTTGCGCAAGGTGGCCGGTGTAGATTGGATGCGGCACGCCTTGGACAGAGTTCATTGGCGTGCATTGGGTAAGGCCTACGTCTAGCAGTGGACGTCTTTCGGCTGAAATGATGATGATGATGATTAATGACAAATATTTAAAATTAAGCGAATAAAGTGCGTTTTCACGATGTAATTTGGTGAATATACCATTGACCTATAATAAGTAGTAACATGGACGAACAGTGCCTAACAGAATATGTCAAAATATATGGAGCAAACTGACATTAGAAAATACGTTCCAATATGCTAATAACGCCCGTTTGGCATTCGTTCGGCACTGTTCGTCCTTATGTTATTACTTATAATAGGTCTATTTAATAACGCCTCTTTATAACGAAGGCCAAACGGGTGCCCCAGCTGTTCGGTCACCCGTTTTGACGGGCTATTTTTCTCCGACTGATTGTGAATCCTTACTTATAATAGATCAATGGAATGGAATATACTCATAACTCCGTTAGTCAATGGCTGCCATTCCGACTAGTCGTTTGGCAGAACTGCCCAATCGATATTTGATTACAGTTTTATTACCTACCAACACCATGTTTATAAAGTACTAGCCTATGCCCGCGAACTTCGTCCCGCGTAGAATTAGAATTTGCGTACCCAATGATACTATACATATAGATAGTTATAGTTATATAAGTATTGAAAAAACCTTGAGATTGACCTTTAGAAATCCCGTTGCCGTCGAAATATCGGATTAAAAGTATCCTATGTTATGGCCAGGGTCTCCATAACAAATTTCTTACAAATCGGTCCAGTCGTTGCGATGTGAAGGAAGGACAAACAAACAAACAAACACACTTTCACATTTGTAATATATAATAATAATATGAAACTTAACGCATGACCGCATTATTTAGTGGCAACATTGTGCTTATAAATTGAAGTGTTAGTTGCAACCGCTAACCGCAATAATAGGGATGACGACAACTTTTTTTTCTTAGTCTATCTGGAAGATTATTTAAAAGTATTGGACACGTATTTTTTCTTTTTTCACGTAATCAAACTTCTACGGAGATATATTGAGTTCAAATGTCGCGTGACGTCACGGTTAGGTACGATTTATACCTAACGGTGACGTAGTTAGCCCCCACTCTCCAACTTTAATGCGTTTTAACTTAGTCATTCTTTGTTAATTTGATAAAACAAAAAAATACGTGTCTAATATTTTTTTATTACCTGACTGACGGACTGATTAGAATTTAGATTTCTTCACCCTGTCGTCATCCCTATTTCACTATAATGTGAACAGTGGTGGAGCCACGCTTTGATGCTTATAGACTGGGACGTCCGGAGAAGTACCACGCTCTCACAGGATATTGACGTAAAGTAATTATTATTTTTATTTATTATTTATATATTTATTGAGAACAAATACAATTGAGTGAATAAAAATAGTCCCACAAAACTGGAGTACAGTTTGACTGCGGGATCAGGAATATAATATCCTGCTATTACGTTTTATCTATACCAAATTGCATTGAATTTTTTGATAATTTCGTAAAAATAAGCAGAAAAATAGTCGAAATTTTAAAATTGTTCCGAAAATACCATTTCATTTATTCCAGAATTTTGAACCCTAAAAACGAACACTTGATTAAGCAATAGTTATTTTTAATACTAGTTTCCCTTCGAAAAACAAACTCAATGTGTAAACATTACATTTCGTAGCTAACCAAATACCGTAGCCCCGAGAGACATGAATTTCATTCCATCTGTTTGCACGTAAAACATTTTCTCATTCCGGTAATTGATATACCTATGTGTAATATGAGAAAATAGAACAATGTCGTTTTTTTTCTCCTTGTAACCGTAGTTCGTCAACCTTTGGAAGTAAATATCAGCGCGTTACTAAGTTCAAAGGTAAATTTACGAGAAACTCGGCGTAAATCGACTACGTGCGATACTGGAAAAGTCTTTAAACATTTATTTATTTATTTATTTATTTATTTAAACTTTATTGCACATTAGTAAAACTAATACAAAAGGTGAACTTAATGCCATAAGGCATTCTCTACCAGTTAAACCTTTGGACATAATGGAAAACATTCTAGTTAAGAGCACTTGATGAACTCACTTATCGACCAAAAAGTATGAAAATCGGTTCATGCGTTAGGTACAAACTTACGAAGCCACGTTACAGACACACGTGAAATAAACCCCATCGTTTTTTCGTCGAGTGTCATAAAGTTATCAGTTTCTCCGTTTTTAAAACCATCATCATCATCACATCAGCATCTTTATAATAATGTTTGGATTCAATGCACAAAAATAAATCTATATTAGTATTATAAATAAACGAAAGTAACCCTGTCTGTCTGTTACCTCTTCAAGCTTCAACCACTTGACCGATTAGGATGAAATTTGGTATGGAGATAGTTGGAGAGAACATAGGCTACTTTTTATCCCGGAAAAACGCATAGTTCCCGCGGGATCGCGATGACCGAATTCCACGCGGGCGAAGTCGCGGGCAGAAGCTAGTTAATTTATAAAAACTCAATACCTCTTCTAGTCTTCTACAATCAGTTTCAAAGAACAGATTTGACCTGTCCCGACCTCGAAACTGCCATAAAGCGTCTAAGCGTCTTCTTAGTTTGAAAATTATCTCGCAATTCATTCAATCACTTTTGTCAGCGTTTTTGCGCGGAAAATCTGACAAACGACTTCAGTCTAGCCTTTCACTTTGGCGTAACTCGGATGTATTATATTAAGTGTGATTGTAGTCTGCAGTGAGTTACCGAATAACCTAAAGAATCGTTCAATATGAAAGAATTACAAGTTTTTAAACAGCAAGACATATTAAGAGGGTTAAGAAACTTTTATTTCAAAGGAAATTACTTTACTAGGCCGTTTGTAGTAAGTACTCGTAATGACAGGTTTGAGGGTATTAATTATCAAACTTCAATCGTAGTTATAGAATAAAGTCATTAATTAACTTCGGCCTATAACTCACTATTACTTATTATTTATTGCTTCTAATAATATTCAATTAAACTTTCACAAATTCGAATTTCTGCCTGTTAACATTTTTATTTTAGATATAGCATATAAATCCCCAGTAGTAACCATTTTCATTCGACTCTTTTGTCTTTACTAACACAACTGATTCATAAATATTATTATTCTCGTACTCAATGAGTAAGGTTAGTACTAGAATTGAACAAGATGAACCATCGAATTAAAATCAGTTGAAGTCTGAAGCCGAGGCCTCTAAAAATGCTTGAAGCCTATTTAGGGCTGCGTAATGGAGGGTCGAATGAGATAAATGGCCGGCCTTTCTGCCCCCGTACCCATCAAAAAGGTATCCATTAATTTTAACATTAGTTTGACCTGAAGTGTTAATCAAGGGAGGGTCGGATTTACTTGTAAATATTTGGAGTCGAGGCACTTAACTGTTTTAAATTGCATTAGGAACTAGATTTTTATTTGAGCGTAGCGAACCTTACAGTCTTTGTACAAGAGGCAAATTAACTTAATTGTGAAACACGCAATTGTTCACCTTCTACTACTACAGCCTATTTGCCTCCCACTGCTGGGCACAGGAATCCCCTCACCATGAGAGGGTTTGGCTATAGTCCCCACGCGGGCCCAGTGCGGATTGGGGACTTCACACACATCTTTGAATTACTTCGCAGATGCGTGCAAGTTTCCTCAAGATGTTTTCCTTCACCGAAAAGCTCATGGTAAATTAAAATTGAATTTCGCACGTAAGCAAACTTAGAGGTGCGAGCCGGAATCGAACCCCCGACCCTCAGCATGAGAGGCGGTAGGTCGAACTACTAGGCCACCACGGCTCGGCGCGTGGGGACTATAGCCCAAACCCTCTCGTGAGAGGAGGCCTGTGCCCAGCAGTGGGACGCAAATAGGCTGTAGTATGTATGTATGTATGTACTGACTGAATGACTAGTGACTGACTACTGATCGTATAATTCTAGAATTTGGCATGTAGGTTCCTTGGGGAGTCCAAAGGTGCGAGCCGGAATCGAACCCCCGACCCTCAGCATGAGAGGCGAAAGGTCGCACCACTCCTTTAAATTTCGAAAAGTATGAAATGTTCAAGTTTACAAAAGCAAGCTTTATATTGCAGTGTAGTCACGGTTCGATATTTAATAACATCGACATCGTTACGAGATAAAAAATATATATTTTGGGTTGTTGAGGAAGGGAAGAGTTTAGCTAGTGAGGTGGAATAGTATATTTTGATACAAGTGCAAAAAGTTTGTCATTTTATCACGAGCCCCTAGTTATGTTGGCGCGAGCGAATGCGAGCGTTAACACTAGGGACGAGTGAAAATGACAATTTCGCATGTGTATCAAACGACATTTCTTAATACATTTGCGAAAAAAAAGAATAAATAAATAAACGAACACGATGAAGCTAAAAAAACTTTACGCACTAGTTCGTAAAAAACAACTATTGGCACGCTCACTAGCTGTGAAAAAACAAAAAGCGCTCGTTCGGAAATGACAAACTTTTGGCACGTTAAACAGGTATCGAAATGTTAACTTTTTGAGCAACTGTATTAAATAGTACATTTCGATACTAGTGCGGAAAGTGTCTTCCGCACGTGTATAGAACGACGTTTTTTAATACAGTTGCGAAAAAATAAGAAAAACAACGAGTAAGGAATTAGAAACGTTTATATTATTAATTTTGTAATTGCAATAGAACTGAAAAATAATAAAGTTCTACAAAAATTAAAAAAAAAACTCCTTATAAAAAAATCTTCTATCTTTATTTATTTATTTTTTATTTACATAATAGTTAATGGCACAATTTGTACAATTATTGAGTGTGATATTGAAAGTTTTTGCTGGTAAATTAAGTGTTTGGCTGACTGAATGATTAATCTCACATGTCTGTGAAGATTGAGTCACTGGGAAAAGAGAAAGGTACTAGTTCGCAAAAACCAACTTTGCGCACGCTAAACAGCTACGTAAAGTAGCACTTTTTGAGCAACTGTATTAAAAATATTTTTACATCTGTTTTTTGGAAAAAGGTTTCATATTTATTAGAAGGTTGGAACCTTCTAATAAATATGAAACCTTGAACCAGTTCTGGTTTACTCACTCCAGATTAGCATCCACATAATGACAACCAACGTATTATCGCCTAATACCCGAGTGATGTCAGCTAAAGTGTCCCAACTCTGAGCTAAAGTGGAATAACTTAATAACTATCAGTTGAAGTTAGCCAAGTTAACGGAAACCGAGCAGTCAGGATTTAACTGAAGTTAGTTTAAACACATATAGATTTCAGATTGGCTTTGAAACTCAAATTAGATGAGTACAGTTGAATTTATAGGAGCTGGTACGAATGGATTCAAAGAGTGGATGATAATATATCTATGTGTGCGCCACAAATATACCTACTGGTTGATTCAATTAGATAACCCTGTCATGTAAACGGCATAATTTACAAAAATACTTATTATCAAGAATCAAGATCCTGCTGTATAAGAATGACTGTCACACATGATACAATAACTTCGCCAGTTTCGAACTGCTGTGTGTTGCAAGTGGTCTATTGAAATAATCCCCAAACCCCAAGTAACCTGTGTGTTTCATTAAATTATTATGTTCATTTGCTTTTAACTTGTTCCATTTTGTGTGCTTAAACAAGTAAATGACAATTGTAATGCGCAAATAATTTGTTTTGCAATATAACGGCAGCAAATATTTCCTTCATTTTTGTTTTATTGCAATAAAATGGCAACTCGACTTTGACGTAAGGGTGACACGTCACCCGAATCGGCAGACCTTGTCTTCTTAGACCATGACTGTCACACAGTGAAAAGTGACATTACTTTCATTCATTACATTACTGCCAGCTTTCGTGAATCTATCTGTATTTAGCTACGTAGTTAAATTAAGTTTTGTAAAACCATTGATTCAAGTTAATCCGTAAATAATGATTGTCCACGATGTATCGAGTATTAGATCAAATATTGACATTTTAATGATGTCAACAAGCTTCTGTCCGCGACTTCGCCCGCGTGTGATTTGGTTATGGCGACGCGGGCGGAGTTGCGGGCAGAAGCTAGTTCTTTTAAAAAGATAAAAACACTGCCATCAGGGTGGGCTGTGCGTTCATTAGCATAGGTATATAAAAAAAGTATTACAGATTAATTAACTAACTCCTTTTTAACTCGAAAGAAGTCCAAGGAGGAACTAATTAAAGGCAAAGGTCGCGGGATCAGGGTTGACAAAAACATGGAACCGCGATCAATTTGATAAATTAGCAGATCGGGGAGGATTGTCCATTCACGATGTTTTTGCTCGTATTAATCAAGCTAACATCTCGGAGTATACAAAAGATATAATACAGCAGGCTGCTACATCTGAGGAAGCACTTTGTTGAATCTCAAATCTATAAGACGTAGATAGAGACGGAAATAAAACTAAAACTGCTTTGACGGCCGGATTGGTCCGGTTGGTAGTGACCCTGCCTTCTGTTCCGATGGTCGCGGGTTAGAGTCCCGCTCGGGGCATACTTTGTGTGATGAACACGAATGTTTGTACTCGAGTCATGGATGTTTAGTATGTGTATATATGTATGTATTTCTCTATATAAGTATTTATATCGTTGTCTAGCACCCATAGTACAAGCTTTGCTCAGTTTGGGGCTAGGTAAGGTATTAAGTGTTGCAATGCAAATAAACACCCCTCCCTCTCCCAATCCAACAATTCAAATCCAATGAGTCGAGATACTTTGTTTTACAACTGTGAACTTTCTATATTCTATGGCAAATTCAAATTTTATTGTTTTCTTACGGCGATTTGAGCAGGGAACCCTCGCTATGTAGAGATCTTCTACTATCTAAAGTCCCGCGCCTTTACATTTCAAAACGCTTCAATGTATTTTAAAACCACCACCAACACTCTCAACACATGTGTGCATGCTGAGACAGCCATCAACTATGCGTTGAGAGTGTTGGTGGTGCTTTTTATATAATAATAAAAAAAATTGAAGCGTTTTGAACGTGAAGGTGCCTACTTACATTTAAGAAAAAGGACAATGATTTTTTTGTTTAATAGGTGAATAAATCGAAAGTGTTCATTGATTTGAAAATAAAAGAGTTTAGATATATCAAAATGGTCGCCATTTTCTGATGTTGTATGTCGTCGATCATTTGGTTGTAAATGTTTAATGGGCACTTTGCTCGCAGAACTAATGGGGCCTGAAAGTTCTCGAGTGGCGTCCGCGACCCGGGAGGCGAGCTGTCGGTAGGCCTCCCAACGAGATGGAGCGACGACCTCGTGATGGTCGAATCAGGTGGAACTACAGGATTAGTCTGAGTGGCGAGCCTCGAAGGAGGCCTATGTCCAGCAGTGAACGTCTTTCGGTTGAAATGATGATGTTTATGAAAATGTCCATTGCACCTTGCATCTAAATTAGAGTACCTTGCTAATTTACTAGCTCCTAGTAGAATTTAGTTATCGCGCTCGCACGAGAGCTACGCGTTTTTCCGGGATAAAAAGTTGCCTCAGATCTCCAACGATCTCCATACCAAATTTTATCTAAATCGGTCTAGTGTGAAGAGGTAACAGACGTGTCCATTTGAGACCGACAGAGTTACTTTCGCATTTGTAAAATTTGTATGTTAATTTTACAGCAAAGTACCCAATTGCCTCCGATCTCCTTCTGTAGCCTGTCACCATTGCGGGGGTTTTTATTCCAATGTTATCCGGGGCGGCATCTAGAACGGATACCGTTTTCTTGTTCCGATCCTTGATGCGATAGCTACGGATTCAGTTCAGCTGGCTCAGGCCAGAAATGAGAATAGAATACCTAGATAGTACGACTAGTAATAGATAGCAGTCCGGCCAAAATCAGTTTTTATGCCACAAGAGAATAAAATCAGGAACGTTTTCCGCGAAATTCCTAGTACCTAAGCAACTTTTATTACGGAAAAAAAGTTCAGAAGTTTCTTAGAATATCAAAAACAAAATAAAACTCAATTTAATATACCGAATAAAGACGTATACATTTCAACATAAATTAAAATAACTCCTTTTTAGTTTCAACTTAAGCATAATCTCTTATCTGAAACACATCTTATTATCTTATTTGAAACAAAATCTAAATTGACCTATAAATAATAACACGGGTCAACATAAAAAGGTTGCTTTTCTCAGAAAAAATATATAGCATACTTCCCGTTGGAACGTTGTTAACGAATTCCACGCGGACGAAAGCGTGGCCAGAAGCTAGTGACTAATTCAGAATATTAGAAACAAGACACGATTCCAATATTGTCTACGTGTAAAATTATATATACTACAACAGCCTATTTTACGGCCCACTGCTGGGCACAGCATATACTATATAATACAAAAACAATTAAATATACACGGTGCGTGGGTCAGAAAATATGGCAAATAATTAACCCACAGTATCGGCTATCGATTCTAAGTATATTGTATAGGTCTTTAATTTTTTTCGAGTTGATAAAAAAAAATGTATATGGGATTGGTTGTGTGAGCGACGCCTGAATCCTATACAATTTTTCTTTTTTAACAACTCAAAAAAATTTAAAGACCTATACAATATACTTAGAATCGATAGCCGATACTGTGGGTTAATTATTTGCCATATTTTTTGATCCACCATGTATACGTGTATTTATATGACAAGTTATTTTGGAAGCGCTCGGCTTAACGCTCCCGTATTATCTGACAAAACAAAAAACGTGTGCGAATGACAGTGTCCGACGCGAGGGCGGGTAATCCGTTATAGGTGGCTTTACCTGAAATTCACATTATTTCTGGGCTTTCTGGCTTTGAACGAAAACGTTAACACATATTTCATGTGATAAATATGTTCATGACAAAGGGTATTCTGAAACAGTGAAAAATAAACGACCTTCGTGTAAAGATAAATTGGACAATTGTGTTTTTACGTCTTTGGTTTGTTGGAAGTGTTTTTTTTAACATAACAGATTTTGTAGGATGCGACAGAGGTTATCTACAAAATAATAATAATAACATCTTGGGACATTTCACACAAATTGACCTAGCCCCAAACTAAACAAAGCTTGTACTATGGGTGCTAGACAACGATATAAATACATATACAGAGAAATACATCTAATATATAAAATTCTCGCGTCACAGTGTTTGCAACCAAACTCCTCCAAAACGGCTCGATCGATTCTTATTTATTTATTTATTTATTTATTTGCCAAAAATTAACATTTACAGTCAAACTTTACATGTCAATTTCATTAGATACTAGATATGATTATGAATAAAATATTAAATAATAATCATTAAAAATAAACATAATAAAAATAATACATCAGAAATAAAATTTATGCATGGGTAATAAAGTCAATGGAAATTAAAAACATTACAACATTTACATTTCAATACATTAAATTATTGTGCTAGGTGTCGAGAGTGTCTCGAGGTAGAGAGTGGCTTTGGTCATAAAACACGATTCAGCAGAATAAAAAATGTCAAGATCGCTGTTACTGTCCAAGATGCGTTCAGAAGCCCCAACGCCAGAGGCAGCGGCGCCTGCGCCAGGGCGCGCGTGGGCGCGCGCGGCACCGCGAACAGCGGCCGGCGGCGCGGGCGCAGCGGGATAAGTGGGACGATGGGGACCGAGAAAGAGATTTGCGCTAACAAATAGGGATTATTCACACTTCCCCGCAACAATCGGAGGAAGTATCGTATTAAGTACACAGTACGCCTTACTTCGAGCGACGTGTAATTTACCATTCCAAGTATGAATAATGTTGGATAGAGGTAAGGATAGTATCCATACAGTTTAAGGTAAAGGAAGCGAACAAATGACTTCTGCACACGTTCTAACAGCTGGACGTATTGCTTTCCGTATGGACTCCATACACAGGCGTTAGTTTCGAGTCTGCTACGTATATAGGCATTGAACAGTGCACATATTGCGCTTGCATCTGAGAAATGCTTAGAGCCTGCCTAAGGACAAATCCCAAACACCTTCTTGCTGCATCACAGGTTTTGACAATGTGTTGGCTAAAAGTAAGAATGCTGTATAAGAATGACTGTCACACATGATACAATAACTTCGCCAGTTTCGAACTGCTGTGTGTTGCAAGTGGTCTATTGAAATAATCCCCAAACCCCAAGTAACCTGTGTGTTTCATTAAATTATTATGTTCATTTGCTTTTAACTTGTTCCATTTGTGTGCTTAAACAAGTAAATGACAATTGTAATGCGCAAATAATTTGTTTTGCAATATAACGGCAGAAAATATTTCCTTCATTTTTGTTTTATTGCAATAAAATGGCAACTCGACTTTGACGTAATGGTGACACGTCACCCGAATCGGCAGACCTTGTCTTCTTAGACCATGACTGTCACACAGTGAAAAGTGACATTACTTTCATTCATTACATTACTGCCAGCTTTCGTGAATCTATCTGTATTTAGCTACGTAGTTAAATTAAGTTTTGTAAAACCATTGATTCAAGTTAATCCGTAAATAATGATTGTCCACGATGTATCGAGTATTAGATCAAATATTGACATTTTAATGATGTCAACAAGCTTCTGTCCGCGACTTCGCCCGCGTGTGATTTGGTT